>PVJO010002315.1:0-100002 GCA_004026905.1 Hystrix cristata
GCTAAATTCCCTAAGAAGGACTCAAACCTGACATCCTCCTGCCTCAGCCTCCCAGAATGCTGGGATTATAGGCATGCGCCACCACACTTGGCTATCCGGTAATATTCTTAATGAAGTCTATTTGATACAAATATAGCCAAATTTGTATTCATTTGATTAATGTTCACATGACATTTTTTTAATCCTTTTGCTTTCAACCTATACATTTCATTGTATTTGGGATGAGTTTCTTTATTTTGTTTTTTGGTGGTACTGGGAACTGATCCCAGGGCCTTCCACATACACTCTACTACTAAGCCACACCCTGAACTCTTTAAAACAGAGTCTCACTAAATTGTCCTAACTGGCCTGGAATTCGCAGTCATTGTGTGTCAGCCAGTACCACCATGCCCAGCGTGTTTCTTTTTTTTTTTTTTTTTTTTTTTGGTGCCGGGAATTGAACTCAGGTCCTTGCGCTTGCTAGGCAAGCACTCTAACCACTGAGCTAAATCCCCAGCCCCTCTCTTAAATAACATATATCTGGGTCATTTTTTTTGTTTACTTTTTCAATCTCTTTCATTTTTTAATATAGATCACTAACATTTAGTGTATTTACTGAAATAGTAAAACTTAAATCTGCCATTTTATTTTTGTTTTGTCTTCCTTTCTTCTCTCCCACCTTCCCATCTTTTTTTTTCTTTTTCCACTTACTTTTACCTGCCTTTCTGTGGCTTATTTGATATTTTCTAAAATTCCATTTTGAATTATGCATAGTGTGTTGAAGTGTTATCTCTTTGTATAGCTCTTTAGTGGTTGTACTAAAATCATACTATGTATGCATAACTTACCAAATCTCTTGATGTTGCCAAGCATGATGGTACACACCTGTAATCCAGCATTTGGGAAGCTGAGGCAGGAGGATCACATATTCACGGTTACTCTGGACTACATATCTAGTTCAAGTCTAGCCTGTACTACACAGTAAGACCACATCTCAAAAATTAAATAAATAAATAAATAAGTTTTAAAAAAAACCAAACAATTAATTAGGAAACAGAGTTTGAATGCATATATGCCAGACTAAGGATTAGTATTTGTAATATGGCCTGATGTGATAGTGCACACATATCCCAGCACTCTGAGAGACTGAGGCAGGATGATCTCAAGTTTGAGCCTAGCCTGGGCAACCTAGCAATTTAGAGAGACCTTGTCTCAAAATACTAAAAAATAAAAAGGGCTGTTGGTTCAATTCCAGTACTGAAAGAAAATACAAAGCACTTACGAATACATGATTTTCAAAAATTTCTTGATGTGAACTTTTTACCAATTGGACCGAAGTATAGACATCTTTATTTCCCTTTAATGTCTCCTATTTGTAATACAAGTATCTTAGATATTTCCTCTACATGTGATGAAAATCACTTTAGGTAGTATAATAATTTTTTGCTTCAACCATCAAACATAATTTGGTTGGTTTGTTTGTTTTGGTGCTGGGGATCGAACTCAGAATCTTGCGTTTGCAAGACAAGCACTCTAACCACTGAGCTAAATCCCCAACCATCAGACATAATTTGGAAAACTAAAAAGAAGGACAGTCTGTTGTATTTACCAGCATCTTGCTTATCCTGTTCTTTCTTTCTTCCTGATGATGTTTAAAGCTTCCTCTTTTTCTCATTTCCTTTTCTTTTCCCCCTCTCCGGTTCTTCGGGGTTTTTTGTTGTTTTTCTTTTTTTCTTTCTTTCTTTGTTGTCGTTGCTGTTGTTTTGAGACACGATCTCACTAGGTAGTTCAGGCTGGCCTTGAACTCACTATGTAACCTAGGTTGGCCTCAAATTTGAGATGATTCTCCTGCCTCAGCCTCTCAAGTGTGGGATTACAGGTGTGTACCACCATGTCCAGCTTCCTTTCTGTTTAAGGAACATTCTTTAGCCATTCTTCTAGGGTATTTCTACTGGTGACAAATTCTCCTTGTTTTCCTTCACCTGAGCATGTGTATTATCCCCTTTCATTCCTACATATTCAATAGATAGAGAATTCTGGGTTGAAATTTTCTTTTCTTTTAGCACTTAAAAAGAAACGTGCTACATTCTTCTGGTCTCATGACTTCTGATGGAAAATTCTTTTCATTTGATTAGTTTTTCCCCTTAGGTGTGATGTCATTTTTCTCTGGCCGAATTCAATATTTTTATTTGTCATTAGTTTTCAGAAGTTTAATTATGATATCTTGGTGTGGATTTCTTTGGGTTCGTTTTGTTTGAGGTTCACTTAGTTCCCTGAATATTTTCTTCCAATTTTTCTTTTTGTTAAATTTAGGAAATTTCCAGCTATGATTTGAGTATTTTTTGAGTATCTTTTTTCTTTCCTTTTGGAGTTCCAATGACATGGTTGTTAACTCCCTGTGCATGTGTGTGTGCATGTTGCCAGGGATAGAACCTAGAGCCTCATGCATGCCAGGCAAGCACTGAGCCACACCCCCAGCCTCAGCGACACTGATGTTAGATCGCTGGTTGTGATACCACATCAGTGAGGCTCTTTTCATCTTCCCTCCAGTCCATCTTCTCTCTCTTGTTAAGATGGGACAATTCTACTCTTCTACGTTCAAATGAACTGGTATTTTCCTCTCCTCTCTTCATGTTGCTATTGAGTTCTTCCATTCACTTGTTAATTTTAGTTATTGTATTGTGGGGGAAATCAAATAAAATTTCTATTTGATTCTTCTTTTTATCTTTTATTTCCTTCTTGAGACTTTCTATTTTTTTCATTTGTTTCAAGCATATCCATAATTGCTCATTAAATCATTTTTATCATGGCTGTTTAAAGATTAGATAATTTTAGTATCAATGTCATCTCCACTTTTGTGTCTATTTATTGGCTTTTTTCGTTCAGTTTGATCTTTTACTGGTATTTAGTATTATTGGTGAATTTCAGTCAAAACCTGTACTGTTTGATTATTATTTAAATCTTGTGTTTTAGCAGGCTTCCTCTGACTCCATTCTGGGGTGTGAAAGAGAAAATTTTAATGTCAGATAGAAGTGGAATTCCAGGTTTTCCACCTGCTTCCTTGGTCACCTGCGATCAAGGGGACTCTTTTAACTACTGAGTGGGGCTGGTAGTCAAGCTCCTCACTAGTCTTCCACGCATACCGCCCTGGCTGCTGCTAGTGTGTGCAGGTTTGTGTAGCTGCCCTATTAAAAAATCCCATGTGTACTGGCATTATTCATGGGGTGGGAATGGGGGCGATCACCTCTGGGAAATCGTGAAAGTCCTTACTCTACTTTAATTCCTCTGATGCCTCTCTAGTGAGGATGTGGCAGGAGCCTTATGACTATAAGTTAGAAGCAAAAGCCCAGGATCCCTATGTGGTGGAAGAGGGGGACCTGTTACCACCTAAGTCCCTTCTTGGCCTTTTCTGACACCACCTGGTTGGGAGATATGGCATCTCATCATAGTCTGGCAAGGGTGGAAGACTAAGCTCCCCATTTACTCTTTGCTGGTCAGAGTGGGGTTGGGGGCCGGTTATTTCCCTACAGTAGTTTGGCGTAAGTGGAATGGCTATTGTCTACACATTTTCTGTCTTTTTAGGCTGTCTACTTCCTATTCCTTTGGCTAAAAAGAAATAAGCATTTATTGGGACCTTCTTTTCTCCCCTGCACCCATTCATGTTTTTGGTTTTTCTCTAATATGCAGCCTGGGTTATATGAGTAAAAGAGAAAAACCTGGGGAACTCCCCTCTATTCCATCCTTGGGTCTCAGAGTCTCTCATCAGTCTGTTGTCTTCTCACTTGCACAGAATCTCTTTGTTTATTTTATTCATAACACCCAGAGTTTTTATTTATGGAAGGAACAGAGAAAAGTATTTCCATCTATTTTAGAAGAAGCAAGCTGGATGTGGTAGCCCACAGGAAGCTGAGGCAGGAGGATCACTGTGAGTTTGAGGCCAGCCTGGGCTACACAGTGAGTTCAAAGCTAGCCTGGACTACATGGTGAGACTCTATCTCAAAAAAACAAAACAAACAAAACAAAACAAAAGAAGCAGAAGCCCCGATTTTGACTTCATTTCCAAAAGGTATTTTTGATGAGTATAGAATTGTAGGTTAATCAGATTTTTTTTTCTTGCAGGACTTTAACAGTATTGCTATATTATATTCTCACTTGCATTTGCATAATTTTTGTAAACTCTTACCATCCTTATTTTTATTCCTCTGTACATAATGTTTCTTCTTCCTCAATGATTTTTAAGATTTTTTTTAGGAACTGGGGATGTAGCTCGGTGGTAGAGCACATGCTTAGCATGCATGAAGCCCTGGGCTCAATCCCAAATGCCAAATAAATAAATTAATTAAAAAGATTTTCTCTTTAGCACTAATTTTAAGCAATTTCATTAAGATGTATTCTGGTTTCTTGTGCTTGGAATTTATTGAACACCTTGGATGTGTGGGTTTATTTATAGTTGTCATCAAATTGGAAAATTTTCAATTAGTGTTTCTTCAAGTATTTCTTCCCCCCCCCTTTGGGGACTCTATCCATATATCAGTCTGTTTGAGGGTGACACTATGGGTTTCTTCTTTCTTTTTGCTTCAGTTTCCTTCTGTTTCATTTTGGATACCTATTTTGGTCCCTTCAAATTCACCAATCACAGAAAAATAAATAAATAAATAAAATAAAAAATAAAATTCACCAATCACATCTTCTGCAAATTCCAGTCTGCTGTTAATCCTATTTGCCTTTGTCAGAAATGGCAACTCTCCTTGCCATGAAAATATGCAGAAAAAAACTAAAAACATGTCATTTAATTTTTATCTTCTAGCTATGGAAGGATTCTGGTAGCTAAAAAATAATGACAGACACCGTATAGGAAAAGCCTTAATAGAGCTGAATATTCAAAAACTTAAATTTCTGCATCCTAAAAAAAACTGATGAATATAATAAGAAACAAATGGTAAGTGTTATCTGCCACATATGCGATAGCAAGTTAATACTTGTAACATGTGAAGGGAGGAAAATGCTAATGCTCAGTATTAACTGCACATAGATAATTCACCCAAGAAGAAATAAAAATAACCAATATAAATTAGAAAAAAGTATCCTCATTTTTATTTAAAGAAATGCAAATTAAAATTAGATACCATTTTCTACCTAGACAAATAATAACTTTTGAAACTGTGGCAGGTAAGGGAGCAGAGGGAGTAAAAATGATCTAGATTAATATGTGTATCAATACCTAAAGCTGTATGTAATCACTGTGTATTGCAAACATATACTAATAAAGAATTTAAAAAAAAAAAACTTGGGTACCTAAAACTGGTCACACGTTGTGAATTGGTAGTCAGGTAAGAAGTCTCGATGATATAACCTCCTGGGTATGATCTGAAAATTCTACTTATAGAAATTTTTCCTAAGGAAAACCTTCAAAATACCAAGACTTACAAAACACAGCATTCATAACAGTACTATTTATAATAGAAAAATTGTCACCTATGTCTTACTTTCCTCATTGCTAGGACAAAATACCAAATACCCACAATTTGAAGGAAAAGAGTTTTTTTGGCTCACAGTTTCAGAAGTTTCAGCCCATGGTAGGCAAACTCAAATGCAGAAAAGGCATGATGGAAGGGTCCGCCTCAGAGGAAAGTTGCCAGGGAGAGAAAGGAAGACCGGGGAGGGAGACACATCCTTCCAGGTTACACCCCTATTGGCTGCCTCTTCCGGAGCCCACCTCCCAACAGCGCACTTGCTCCTGAACCCACTGGGAGGTGAATCCACCAATGGGTATAGTACTCCATGGTCCAATCCTTTCTGAACACATGAGGCTTTGAGGGGACATTCCAGATCTAAACTCTAACAACATGTGCCATGACAAACACTTGAATAATTACCATAATACAGTCAGTACGCAGGATCTGCAGGTTCTGTATGTATAGATTCAACCAACCTCAGGTAGAAAATTTTTTTTTTGAATTTTTTTTGGGGGGTGCTGGAGCTCAAACTCATAGCCTTGCATTTGCTAGGCAAATGCTCTACCACTTGAGCCAAAACCCCAACTCCTAGAAAATATTTTTTAAAATGCATCTTTATTGAATATGTATAGACTTTTTCTCATCATTAGTCCCTAAACAATAGAGTAGAACAACTATTTTAATAGCATTTACATTGTCTTAGGTATTCTAAGTATTCCAGAGATGATTTAAAGTATATGGGAAGATGTACTTGGGTTGTATGAAATATTATATCATAAAAAACATGAGCATCTGTGGATTCTGGTATTCGAGGGGTGGGAATGAGATTCTGGAACCAGTCCTCCGTGGATACCCAGGGACAGGTGTAATCCTCCCACTAACATCAGTTTACTGTCTACCTTGAGCCAGAACCAGCTTTCCAATGAGCCCCTTCACAACCCTTTGATATCAAGCACATGATCATTTCCAATTTTGGGAACTTCAGAACAAACTGCCCGTGTTCACACCCCACCCATGACCAGCAGAGACAGAGTCTATCTCAGGCCTCTGTGAACAAGCACAATCACGGGGTATTTTCAATAAAACAGGGAAGTGTTTAAAGTATGATGCTAAGTGACAAGGGAGAGCCCTAAATGGTTTCATGATTTAAAGCAGAAAATAGTGTAAAATTGATGCAAAATGCAGTATGCAGGGAAGGAAGGTGGATGGAGGCTACAGAGGTGCTTCAGGAATAAGGGGTGAAAGGCGTGAAGGGTGGGTTCTGGGCTCTGCAGACACTACTGCCACTTTATCAGGGGGCTGCTTGGCCTCCCTGGGGCTCCTGGAGTGCACATCAGGGAAGGGCAGGTTCTGTAAATATCTGCTGAATGGGAGGGAAACATGCTTAACTGTTTCAAACTCAAAAGATAGAAGGGGTGTTGTGAGCAGAGACCACTATCCAGTGCAGTCCTCTTTTTTCCCCCCAGTACTGTGAATTGAACCCAGGGCCTCTGCACTGAGTTACCTCCCCCGCCTTTTTTAAAGAATTTTTTTGAGACAGGGTCTTGCTGAATCATTAAATTACCCAGGAATGCAATCCTCCTGCCTCAGTCTCCTGGAGTGCTGGGATTACAGGCATGCACCTCTATGCCCAGCTGTGCTACAGTCCCTGAATGGGAAAGGGGTCTGCAGGACCCAATTGCAGGCTCTGTCAATTAGAACTCCTGCACTCCGATTCTCCTACCTGCTGAGAAGTTAAAGCCTTAGTGACTTTAGATTTTGACAAACCAGTGGCACCCATTCCAAGAGAGGGGACTGAGGTCAGATGAGCTACAAAGGTCAAGGGAGTAATTGAGGGTGTGCAGGACTGGCTCTCAAGAATGAAAGCAGAGGTCCTGGGATGGACTCTATTCAACACCACCAACCCCTGCAGTCTCACAGTCCCTAATGCACAGCGCTTCATCATCAACTAAGATAGGAAACTAAGGCCAGGTTACCAGTCCAGAAAGCGGGTTACTTGCAGGGGTGAATCTGACTCCGTGTCTGCTCTTGGCCACAGAGAACAGCAGCAGTGTCAGCAACGGCGAAGCTGGGTGCTACTCAGGGCTCTCCTCACATATCTGGTGGTGCCCATGGCCTCCCACCAAGGCCAGTGGTCAGAGATACAGGAAGTCCCAAGCTGCTCCCCTCAACCTGCAGGAATAAGGCTTCGGCTCCGCTGAAGAAAGGGCACCTCACAACAGCTCTCTGCTCTGTGCTCAGAGGTTCCGTAAACATCTGCTGAATGGGAGGGAAACATACTTAACTGTTTCAAAGCCAAAAGATAGAAGGAGTGTTGTTTTCCATTTCCCCTGAAATGAAATCTGTTAGCTAGGAGTTTCCCAAACCCCAATCCCCAGGAACCTGGAGCCTAAATTTAGAATGTCCTTGGAAGATCAACGGGTCTCCCTGAGGCAGGGTCAGCCAGCAGCTGCTCAAGATAAACTGCTTTTCTGCCAACTCAGACCTTTCTCTCACACAATTAATGAGATCCTGCGGCCACTTCCCTTGGGAAAGCAGGACAATAGCTGTGAATGAGCAGGTGGCCATAGACAGGCCTGCCTCAAGCCCCTCACCAGAGATCAGGATTCAGATTTCTACTGGCCCTCTTTGACACACTGACCTTGGCCTGTAGGCCCTGGCCCACTGTGGCATTCTGGCCACACCAGCCTCCTTCTCTCCCCAGATTGACTCCGAGCCCCATCCCACCTCTAGGATCTTTTATCTTTTTTTCATTTTGCCACTGCCTGGCAAATGCTCTACCACTGAGCCACATTGCAGCCCAAAATGCACCCATGTACCTCTAAGAATTTGCACCAGTGTTTTGTTCTGCTCTGCTGGGAGCTTCTTCCCTGAATCCTGCTGAAATGTCAACTCTTCATTAAGGCATTTGCCACTCTCTTTCCTGTCAAAATACTGGTTGATGGTTTATTTTCAGTCTCTTAAGCTTCCTGTATTGTGTGTTCTAGCAGAGACAGTACCTGGCACATGGTAGGTAGTCAAATCTCCAATGAGTGGAAGGATGGCCCTGTTTTTGTGACCCTCTTGGGTCTGGACTAGGCCATTTGGAGGCCATCCTCAATCTGGAGGCAGATTTGATGGAGGCAGTGTCAGCTCTGCTGCTCTGCTGCTTTGCTGCGCTCCTGTGCTCCTGCACTCCTGCTGCATACTGGTTCTAGATCTGCTGCAGGTGGGGGCCATGACCACACATGCAGCCTGAGATGCCACAACAGGTCCTGGAGATACTGTGAGGCTGTTGTCAAAGAGATAGGAGCTCACTGGGGCCACAGCAGGATGCCAGGCTGCGGATGGGTCCAAAGTGGTAAAGAGAGGGGAGGCTGGCAGGCATATGAAGGGAGAGAGCCGTGGGCAGGTTGAACCCCCAAGGCAGAGTCTGGATGATCTGAGAAGTTGACCCAGGAAGACGTTGGTGTGGAAAGTGGAGGGAGGGCTGAGAAAGGTCCCCAGACTGGAGCCAAGGGGAGGCAGAACTAAGAGGGTGGGCGTCTGTGGTGGATGGGTGAGGGCACTTCCAGGAGGCCCTGTAGGAGTGGTCTGTAAGTCTGCACAGGAGGAAGACATCCAGTGATGCAATGGCTGGGAGGAAGCACTCCACTCTGTAGGGGAAGGGCAGCTGCAGGCAAGCAAGGACTCTAAAAATTTCTTTCTACTCCAGGGCCAGCAAATTTGCCTTCAGCACCTTCCCATGCTATAGGAATCAGGCATTGGCCTTACCTTATTTATCCCTCCAGCCATCTACAAGAGGCAGAAGGAATCTGGGGCCCAGGAAGGGGAGATGATCAAAGTCATGCAGTGACTGGCCTCAGCAAAGCCACTTTCTTTATGGAGGGCTTGAGCACTTTGAGTCAGAGGGAAAAATGCACCCAGCAGTCTCAGTCTAGGGCTGGGAGTCCAGATTTAGCTGGAAACAAAGGGACCACCAGGGGATGGGGAGGAGACTGCTAGAAAAGAGTTGGTGCCCCATGGGGCTGTAGCCTAGTGCCCCCACCTGAGCCTTAGGGGGCCTACAGCATACACCCCAGTGGACCTTTCAAGAAATGGCTGGGCCATTGTGCAGAAGAATGCCCGGAAATCCCGCGCCTCCCTCTTCCAGCAAGGATGGGGGCTCTTCCTCCTGGCCAGGAAACTCCAAGTTGGCTTCCGGAGGGTGGCCTGGGGGCTGGGGTGGCAGGCACTACCGCCACTGGTGGGAGGGTTGTACACAGGCCCTATGTCCCTTTGTGTCTCTACTCTCTAAGAACCTAGCTGAGGCCACTGCAGCCTGTGGGAGCAGAGCCTACGTGCTGGCTCATTGGAGAAATCTGAGGACTTTCTTAAGTGGTGCCGCCTGAGCTGGGCCTCAAAGGATGCAGGATAAGCAGCACCACAGGAAGAGGAACAGCGGGCCAAGGTGGACGGGTCTGGGAAGCCACCACACAGGGGCAGAGTAGGTGTTGCCTAGGTAAGGCCCCTGTACCCCCACTTTGTGCCAGGGCCTGACCTCCAGGGAAGCAGTGCATCGGTCTGTTGGGCAGGTCCTTGGATGAGGTTGGGATCCTGGGGCTGACCCTCACAGGAGTGCCATCTCTGCTTGGTATGGCTCCTCCACAGTGCTGGGGCTCAGAGGGAGCTGGGGAGGGAGAGTGCAGGGAATGGGCCTGGTTTGATCTCCAGGACAGGCTTTCTGAAGAAAGGTCTAGTGTACTTACTTCACCTGAGCGAAAGGACTGCAAGTACCTCGCCAGGCAGGTCTCTGCGGGGTGGCATTCCGGTGGGGTTGGCTCCTCCAGCTAATGGTCAGGGAAGAGCGGAGCTAGCTCCCCTGCAAAGGACCTTCAGGCTCGATCTGGGATGTAGGAGGGCGGGGGTAGCCCAGCCTACGGATTATGGGCTCCTAAAGTGCCGTTGCCAGGACAAGCCAGAGGTGGCTCAAGGAGCGCGCGCCGAGCCCGAGGCCAGTCCAGAACGCTCTGGCTGAGACTAGGACAACGGCGGGTGGGGTCTGCAGCCCAACTGGGTGCGGTCCCTGAGCCCTCAGTTACCCCCACTAGCTGTTCTTTCTCTAACTTCAGCTGCCGGGGAGCCTGCGATTGGCTGCAGGCGATGGCCCGCGCAAGGATTGGCTGCTCCGGTCCCGAGGGTTGGGCCCGGGGGTGGCAGATCCGCCCACGGAGACTTCAAATGGGGAGCCCCCAACAGGCGCCGGCAGACCGGAGGTGGTGCATCAGACCAGTGAGGGGAGTCGACGGCAGGCAGTGATCCGGCAGCGCGGGGTTAAAGTCGCAAGGTTCACGCGGGGTGCAGAACCGACCAAAGCACCGCCGTGTGCGCAGGGCGGCCCGGGAACCTTCGGGCGCTCATCTCGCCTTCAGCCATGGGGTCAGCATCGCTGGAAATCCTGGGTCTAGTGCTGTGCCTGCTGGGCTGGGTGGGCCTGATCCTGGCCTGCGGACTGCCCATGTGGCAAGTGACTGCCTTCCTGGACCACAACATCGTGACGGCACAGATCACCTGGAAGGGGCTGTGGATGACTTGCGTGGTGCAGAGCACCGGGCACATGCAGTGCAAGGTGTACGAGTCTGTGCTGGCGCTGAGCTCTGAGGTGCAGGCAGCACGGGCGCTTACCGTGGGCGCCGCGCTGCTGGCGCTGCTGGCGCTGTTCGTGACCCTGGCCGGCGCGCAGTGCACCACCTGCGTGGCTGCGGGCCCGGCAAAGGCACGCGTGGCCCTCACTGGCGGTGCGTTATACGTTTTCTGCGGGTTGCTGGCACTCGTGCCAATCTGCTGGTTCGCCAACATTGTCGTCCGTGAGTTCTATGACCCCTCGGTTCCCTTGTCGCAGAAGTACGAGCTGGGCGCAGCGCTATACATCGGGTGGGTGGCCTCGGCGCTACTCATGTGCGGTGGCGGCCTCGTGTGCTGCGGCGCCTGGGGCTGCGCCGGCCGCCCGGACTTCAGCTTCCCAGTCAAGTACTCGGCGCCACGGCGACCCACGGCCAGCGGCGACTATGACAAGAAGAACTATGTCTGATGGCGCGGGGTGTGGCGGGGCCCCTTCCGGCAGCCAAGCCCGCGAGCTAGAGGAGCGGCCTGGGGAGCTTCGCACAGACGGCAGCCACCGCTGGGTCGTGACCCCCCACAAACTCCACGGAATGTCGGACTCAGTACACCGAGCTGACCTGACCACAGCCTCAGTCGGTCCTCTCTGATTGCCGCCATCCAGGCCCTGACCCGCGCCCTGCCTTGAACAGATGTCAAGCACTCGTGAGGACTTAATAGGTTTCTTTTGTGTGCAGCATTGACCACGACGTGGGTGGAACTCTCGAACTCCGTCGGGGAGTGGGGCACCCTGCCACACATGCCAATTTCTCTAGGAGGGGAGGGGTCTTGGATGCTGTCCTTCTCAGCCCTCCTACAGACCTGAGAGGGCAAATTAAGAGCCCAGGGCCCCCAGCCCAGAGGGATGTGTATAAAGGGCCTTTCCCCTTTCAGCGGGGTGTGGGTCCAAGGCACCAATTGACTGGGCTAGGACCTGTCACCCCAGCAGACCCCCAGGTGAGGCTCGTGGACACCGGAGCCTGAGTGGGGCTGGGCCACCGCCCTCCTCCAAGCTTGGGAGAGGGGGTTGGGAAGATTAAGAATTTGCTTAGTAAATAGTTTGAACACTCCCACCTGTCTCCTGTCCTCTGTCCAGTCACCCCTATGCCCAGCACCCCCATTCACCTACCCAATCACCAACTTCTTTCCAAAGGTTTCTGTAGAGATCTCTCAGGGATGGCAGCCCCTGGAGCCCATGAACTTTTCCTGCCTTCCTTGCCACCTAATCACCTCATCAGACTTGAAGACACAGCTCACTGAAACCCAGGAAAGTGAGAAGGGTCCCATGCTGATTCATGGTGGGTGGCGGAGGTGGTCTCCAGCAGAGGATCAGGTTGAAACCTTATACAATGAACCAGTCACTAGGGACTTGGGAAGAGGGAGGGCGGAGTGGGGTGGGTAGCCAGGTTGCTAGTTTCTCCCAGGAAAGGCCCACCCCCCCCATCCACCACCGGGTGATGTTTCCACCTGTCCTCTAGGGCTTGTCTACCTCCAAGTACCATCTGTACAAAGCCAGAGCAGGTCCTTTTCAACAGTGGGGTAGGAAGGGGTAAATCCAGGATGTGAGCTTGTTCCAGCAGGGCTTGCTGCAGGTCGACAACCTTGTTGCCATGAGGAGGAAAGGCCAGTTGCCCAGAGTACTTCGGCTTGGCTCCAGCCCCTTGTCCAGTTCCTCTGCCAGTCACGGCATGACTCTGTGCAGGGTCTGTGCACATCCTAGATTGGTGCCAGCCATCTGCATCTCTGTGCTTGCCCAACCAGAAGCACTCTATGTGACCTAACTCAGGGGCCGTCAACTAGAAGCCAGTAGGGAGGACAGCTCCCAGGAGGGCAGAGATGTTTATTATGTCACTGAGCTCATTGTTTCCAGCTCTGCTCTAGGCACTCAAATTGGCACATTTTTACCTTTTGCCCAAGGGCCAGGAGGAGAGTAGCAGATGGGGATGGGGACTGCAAGGTGCTCCAAGTCAGTCAGCAGGAAGGCTTGGCCCCTGCCCGGAACCCTGGCCTTGAGGCTCTGCTCAGAAACGCCTGGGCCATATCCAGTGGCAGTCTCCCAGGGCTGGCTACGTTTCCCATCATAGGGAAGGAGGCGAACCCTAAGGATATGGGCTCATGCCAAATTCTCAAACCCATGGGGGAGCCAGCAGTTGGGACTTCAAAGGAAGCTAAATGCTTCAATGACCTGAAGCCCACCAATGGAATATGCTACAGGGAGATGGACCTCCCTGCAAAGGTCCTCAGCAGGGCTTGAACTGCTGCATGTCCTGGACCTGTGCAGCAGGGACTAAGAACAGCCCCGGCCTAGATCATGTGATCTGGGAGTCATGACCTGGTAGGACCAGAAAAGGACCCTGATACATCTGGGGCTGGGGAGTACAGGGGCCAGGATACATAGCCAGGACTTGCCGGTGTGGGGGTAGGGGCCCACATCCCATACAGTTCCCTGTGAGTACTCTGTATTTAGGGCAGCTGCACAGCCTCAAAGGTTTTGCAAATGCCCAGAGTGGGTAGCCTGAGGCTCCTGGAGAGCAGGACACCATCCATCCAACCCATGACAGGAAGGGCAGGGGCTAACTCCAGCTTGTGACTAGTGGCACCATAGGAGGTTAGGGGTAAGGAGTCAGTCTCCAACACAGCCCCAGCTCCACTGTGCCCATTGCCTTTCCCCAAGGACAGCCCTGTCTACCATGGCCTCACTTCCAAACTACTCTTTGTGAGCTTTTCCCACTAATTTAAACCTGCCCAAATTACTCCCGATTTCAAGGACTGCACCAAACACTATCTCCCCTGGCAGTCTGAGTGCCTCATAGGTGAACCTTTCCTACAAACCTACCTGCTTCCTCAGCACCTGTGTCTCCAGGAAGTAGCCACAGAAGGCTCACAGGAACAGCTCATGTGGGAGGGTAGGAAACACAGGAACACACTCTTCTCACCTGCCAACCCCTCCATACTCATGGTGCTCACAGGATATCTGGGAAGGGTGGGGAAGCTGACCCCAAGACTCCCCTGAACAGGAAGTGCTCTGAGGCTGTGGAGGGTGCTGAGGTCTCAACCAGTTTGGATCTTCTGTGACAAAGATGTGGGTGATGACAATGGCAAGGCCAGGGGACACAATGCCTCCATCCAGTATCTGCTCAGCCAGCTGGGCTTCTGCTGTCAAGGCCAGGTGGACAGGAAGAAGTAGTGGGCAGGTAGACAGCATAGGTCCTGCATGACATTGCTGGCCAGTGGTTGGTGCAGAGACTTAAGAGAACTGGGTGCTGAAGGGTTCAGCCTCTACCCACTGCCACTGGGAGGCTGGGAGGGAGGGTAGGGAAACCGTGTCCTTGGGTTTGAGTGGAGGCTATATCCCTGTGCATCTTTCAGTGGAGGATGCTGGGAGCATGGGACCAAGGCTCCCCTGGACTCAAGGAAGGCTCAGGGTATCCCCAAGCGCTGGCCTCAAGACCAGAGCCACGAGGGGGAACAGAACCTAAAATAAGCATTTTATTCCATTAAAACCACCATCCCTGCATTTGAAACTGTCCATAACTTACAATCCAAATAAAAGCCAGGTAATATAAATAAGGAGAAGGAATCCATTTCTGAAGAAATCAAATTCTGGAAAAGAAAAAAAAATAAGTTGCAAACAATTCTGATAGCTCCTTAAATGTAACAACCTCCACAGGGCTGCTGGGCTGCTCCTCCTGAGCAGCCTCAAACCCAGGGGTGGGGCTGACTGTGCAGGGATGCAGGGTCATCCCAGATCTACTGAGGTACCTGCTGTCCTCATTGCACATCCAGCCCAGGTCCCAGCTGTCATCAGAGGACACTTGAACGTACTTGTGGCCTCTAGCATCTTTTCACCTGTAGCTCCCTAACCAGCTGCATGTCCCACATGGACCAGACTCCTGTTGGGCTCACACAGGCGTCTCCCCTTGTCTGGCCAGTCTCCCCATTTGTCCCCCAGCCCTCTGCCATTCTGGCACCTGTCCCCTCTAGCTTCCAACTCACCATGGCTGGGGGAACAAGGACTGAGCAAACGCCCTAGGTCAGAGCCTTGGCAGAGCCATCTGCCATAACACCTCCAGCCTGGGGCTCAGGGAGAGGCAGGGCTGGGCATGGGGTCCACCATGGAAGCCCTAAGTTGAGACTGCCATGCAGACACAGGGCAGGACCTCTTCTGTCATTTCCCAAGGGGCGTCATATGGGATAGTGGGAAAGGCTTGGCTGAGGAGGTGTCCTGGGTCATAGCCTGTCAGTAGCTTGCAATAGGCCTCTCAGGATAGCTGTGCACTGCTGATGGGTCACAAAGAACCAACATTTTGCAATTTGCAGCCGAGTAGCTGCCAACAACTCTGCTTTCTCAAGGGTCTCACATACAAAAGCCCAAATAGCTGGCTCTGTGGGCTCCACTCTGGGGCCTGATGTGAAGACTGTGGGGGCAAGGAGGCTCTAGGTGCCTCTGGGTGCAGCACCAGGGAGCCCGCATGTCACACACATTTTACACATGATGCCCAGCCCTGCAGTGTAGTCAGAGGATGGTGAACGCCAAGTCTTTCTGAAGGGATCAAAGGGACTTAATGAAATTAGCTTCCTCAAAAATGCCCCACTGTGGCCCTGCTGGCAGCCTTCAAGGACAGACATTCTTGGGAAAAATCTGCTGGCTCCAAATCTCGAGAACCCAGCTTTGATTTGAAACTCAAGTAAAAGCCTCCGTTGAGGGAGGCCAAAGCCAAAGTCAGGGCAGGCCTGTGATGGGGAAACCCACCCACCATCCCAAGGACCCCTGCCCCCACCAGCTTACCCTCAAGACAGCAGGGAGACGAGAGCATCAAGAAACTTGCTCCGATCCTCAGTTTTCAGCTCAATTACTGAAGTAATGAAAGAAAAACATCCTTTGAGAAGGGAGGAGTGAGAAAAACAAGCAGGGCACACGTACTCCCTCTTCCTGACATTCTCAGTGGGAGCAGCTCTCTACTGCATTCCACACTGGACAGGAGCTTCCATGGCCTGAGATATTCTAGATGACTTGGATTCATTTCTCTACCTGCTGGCTGTACTGGTGGAGAGGCCATAGTGTGACCTACAGGGAAGATCCTCTGGGCAGCCTAAGAGCAGCAGTAGCAGCCAACAGAAGGCTGATATAACAACTCAGAGCAATACAGACCTGGAGAGTCAGGCCTTCCCACACTGCCCAGCAGAGGCCTGCCCCCATAGGTGTGTGGGAGGCCCAAGGTGGGGCAGGAGTCCACTTTAGCCTGCTCTGCCCAGCACCACAGCCTCAGTGTCTTCTGTGGAAGGGACCATAATACAAACTGTCTGCATCTTGAAGGCCCATCAGGCTCAGCCAAGCATGTGAACCCTCATCAGACAGAACCAAACTAGGCCCTGGAACAGAGCTGGCTCGTTTTGAGAATAGTTCATGCCCAGGCCCAGCCCACCCAGGCAGGTACTGGCCACGGCTCCCTTCACACTCCTCACTCGTGGCTCTCTAGTCCTCAGGGGAAACCAGGTAACTTCCTGCCCCAAGTACTCTCTTGGATAATGGCAGTGGGACACTCTGCAGGTCAGCTGTAGTCCGCCTCTCCCACGAGCATGAAAGAGGAAGCAGGGGCTGTGCTCAGGCAGGACTGATACCATACAGCCCCACAGTGTGACAGCTGTGGCACAAGGAAACAGGCTCGGAGATAGCTGAGGCAACCTGAGCACAGACTGGGTCTGAAGGACAGAAAAGCAGGAGATACTGATGGAAGAAAAAGTCTTTTCTGGGAGATACAGATAAAATACTGAGGATTATTCTAGGCTGAACTGTGCCACCTAAATTTGTACATTGAAACTCTGACTTCCAGCCCCTCAGAATGTGACTGTGTTTGGAAACAGGGCCTTCAAAGAGATGAATAAAGTAAAATGAGACCTTCAGGGTGGATCCTAATCCAGGGTGCCTGGTGTCCTTCTAAGAGGATCACTATACAGATACATACAGAGGAAGGATCATGTGACGGTACAAGGAGACGACAGCCACCTAACCAAGGACAGGCCATAGAAGGAACCAACCGTAACATCTTCATCTCAGGCACCCAGCCTCTAGAACTGTGAGAAAATGTGTAAACCACACAGTGTACAGCGCTCTGTAACCCCCCCAAACTAGAGTGGGAGGAGTGGTGATAAGTCTGTTTTACTTTAAGATGTTAAGAATAATAAAAAGACAAACACAGCTAAACATGAACCACGTTTCAGGTTGGCATCTGGGGAAGCTATTGCCGGACTGCGCCCTGAACTCTCTCATTCTCTTACGTGTGGGCCTCACCCAGTGCATAAGAGGGACCGAAGCCAAATCCTCACATTGGGATCATGCTGTAGCCTCAGGCAGGACCTTCTATGCATAGGCTCTGGCCTGAGGCAAGGTGGCATGTTCAGACTGCTGCAGCCCTGCTGTTTCTTTGCCCACACTAGGCACTGGGGACACGACCCTGCCTACAGTCAGTCCTCTGAGCTTGGCAGGAAAGCGATCTTCAGGGCAAGCTGCAAGGCCACTGCTGGGCATTGAGCACCTCAGAGCTGGAGCTTCCTGAGCCTCTAGGAGCAGGTTTGCCTGGGACTGGTTCAAGGAGAGGGCTGCTGGCCAGGCTGGGCCAAGCAATGCCAGCTTACATGGTTCCTAGGCCAGCAGTGACCTTGACAGATGGCAAAAGTATGGCCAGACAGCTGGGACTCTCACCTGAGAGGTCAAAGTGATTGTGCAGTGTCCGGGAGTTGGTGCTTTCTGCTGCCTTCTCAAATGCTCGTCCAAAAAAGCTGCAGACACAGGACAGACATGTTAGAGGTCAGGCCACCTACAAGGGACACTTTCTTCCCCCTGTGACAGACATTGAAGGGTAAACATCACTCAGCTCAGGCATGGAACTGATGGGCCAATGTGCAGATACTCCCAAAGCCCTCCCATCCTTGTAATTCTCAGATAAATGGAAACCACTCACTTCTTTCTGTCTGAGCTGTCAGTCTCTGGAGGGATGCCCACCATGGTCACTGTGCCCTGCTCTGCGCTCAGGGGGGCAGCCATCACCAGGGGCAGCAGCTTGCAGCGTCGGTTCTTTGTCTGCAGAGATTAAGGGCACCCTCAGTTATGGCACAGCCAGATCCAGCACCCATGGGTGGAGCACACCATCCCAGGATCCCGATAGTGCCAGGCCACGCCTCGAAATCATCCAGGGACTGTCCGTCCCCAAATGAGATGCTAGAGTCCCCACGTGGCACTTTGGAACCAAATTCCTATTATCCACCAGCCCCACCCCACTGTGCCCTGGCTGTTCCTTGCAAGGCCTCTGCCTCTGCTGTTCCCTCCCCCATCACCTCCTTCAGGTCCTGCTACAGCTGTCACTTCCTCCAGGACCTCTGCCTCTCCAGTTCCTTTCTCTGTTGTGTGAGCCTCTGTCTAAAACTGCATGCCCTCGCTCCTACGTGCTCCCCTTCACCTGCATGTGCGCTCCCTCAGGGTGGAGACTGAGCACTTTCCTCACTGCTGAACCTACAGTTCCCATACCCTCCAACCAATGTGACTAAATGTCCTGACTTCTATGGGACTGAAGAGCACCCTAGAATGCGAACCAGGAGGGTAGGTCATTTTTTTGGGGGGGGGGGTCACTTTATGACAAGGGCCTGACAGGTGGAGCTTACTCAATCAGTATTTAATTGAATGGATCCTGTGAAGTGGATATTTGCTTACCCATTTTGCAGATGAGGAAATGGGGGCTTGGAAATCAGATTATCTACCTCACATCACACAACTGATAAATGAGGTGATATCTGAACTAAGCCTAGAAGTCTTCAAAGCTCATGTTTGACCCCTCGTTCATTTTTTGACATTATAGTTATTCTTTGGTAGCCACTGAAGATCAGTTTCAGGACCCCTGTGGACACCATCCCAGAGGAGGCCTAAGTCTCCTATATAAAATGGTGTAGTATTTGCACAGAACCTATGTACATCCTCTCGTATATTTTTTTCCTCTTGTATATTTTAAGTCGTCTCTGGACTACTTATAATTGTATCCATACAACACCTAATACTGTACCTACACATCATTTCATCCACATAGATCCAGTGTACTACTTGGTACACAACAAATTCAAATCTTGCTTTTTAGAAATTCTAGAACTGTGTGTGTGTGTGTGTGTGTGTGTGTGTGTGTAGTACTAGGCAAGCACTCTACCACTGAGCTACAGCTTCAGCCTTTCTGAAATATTTTTGATCCATAGTTGGTCAAATCTGAAGATAACGAATTTGCAGAAATAGATGGTTGACTATACTTGACTGTCTTCATAGAACATTTATATTTATTGGTTACTTCAGCAGCATGAGTAAATTTCAATTCCCTGTTATTCATTTTGCTTAGAATAGCCCCCAGCATAAACTCTCACCCTGAAGCAGAGTAAGACTTTGAAATGTTCAGGGACCATCTCTTCTGCAGTCACACCTGGGAGGAGCCTGATGTCAGCAGGGTAAGGACCCCGGGTTAAATACCAGCTGAGTTAGGACTGTGTTCCAAGCCAAGGCAAAGAAGCATGTTAGACCACACGAAAGATAAACTCACACGTGAAAGTTAGCCTAGAAGACGAACTTGCTAGGAAGCAAGTCAGTACTACAACCAACTCCATCTTTTCTTGCTCTGCCATGTCAGAACATAAGCCCCAGCCCCACCACTTGCACAAAGAGACCTGCACAGGCCTCTTTCTACTTTTTCGAGCCACCTGGACAGCAAATGATGCAATCAGAGCTTGTGGGAAACCAGAAAGCTCCTTGAGATCAGCTGAGGAAAACACAGCTCAGAAAACACAAGGGATATTCCCAGCCTCCACTGCTGGTGAATAGCTATGTGTACATACAGGACATTGTCTTAACACCTGGTTCAGAACATCTGCCCTCCTGCACCCAGGCCCCACCCGCCTGGCTCCTCACCGAACACACAAAGGACTTGAGCAGGTGTCTGCTGAGCAGGCTCAGGGACACTGGCTTGGAGAACAGCACAACATCTGGAGTGCCCTGGGACAGGAAGACAAAAGGTCAGAGTAGGCCACTAGCAGATGTGGCTTGGTGCCTATGCATCACGGGAAGCCTGACCTCCATGAGGGAGCAGTAGAGGAAAGGCCCCTGGGAAATAACAAGGTTGGTGCAGAGGCAGCTGGCAATGGTCTGCTGGGTGGCTTGCAGTTGCTTCTTGGCAAGTTCTAGGCCCAGGTACAGCTTGTCCAGGTTATTCCTGAAACAGGGCAGACATTCACCTTAGACACTGCTTGTCAAGAACTCTTGGTAAAATATCAAAGTCACAAATAGATCACTTGGTTCCTGGTTCAGGAAAAGATTTGGGAAATAAGAGTTTATCTTCTTTCCCCCTTAATTTCCTTTCTCATGAAAGGAAGGAATAAACACAAGTATAAAACCAGAGTGATAGAATGAAAGGTGTGAAGGGGTACTGGCATCAGAAGATGAGAGACTAAAGATCCTGCAAGGGAGGTCCCAAGAAGTTACGTGGAAGGCTCTGACAAAGGGGAGGCTTGAGCAGGGGGTAGGGGAGGACAGCGGACTACTCCATCCAAAAGACGGTCATTTACTCTTCCCCTCCAAAAGGGAAGGGTCCCCTCTGAACATATGAAAGAACCTTCTGAAGAAGTAGGGCCTCCAAGCAAAGCTTCTATGCCCAGCAGTTAAGAGTTCCAATGTATCATAGCTGACAGCCTGCCTGCCTGCCAGGATGAAGAGATGTTTTGGCCAGCATGATATGCCCGGACACCCAGAGCTCAACCAAGATTCCACAGCCCACTTCCTGAATATGAAAGACACCAGACCATTTGGGAAACACCTGTGGCCTAAAAAAATGATCCTAGGAGGAAACAGATAATTTAGGAAATAAAAGAAACTTGAAATCTACTATCTTCAGAGATTTGGGCAACTATTACATTTCTAAATCAAGAACAAGACGCTATAAAAAAGGAACCATCAGAAACTAGAAAGTGTGGGTGGAAATGAAAACAATTGCAAAAAATAAAATATTCACTCAAAACCTAGAGGATTAAGTCGAGAAAACCTTCCTCAATATCTGTAACAAAACAAAGCCATAGAAAATGAGAGACAAAAATGTAAGACAGAACATCATTCCAGGAAGGCCAGAAAGCAAGATTTAAAAACGTGTGTGTGTGTGTGTGTGTGTGTGTGTGTGTGTGTGCTTGAGCTATATCTCTAGTCCCCAAAATGTAAGCAAGTGGGAAGACCACCAACCAGCCACAAGGTTAGTAGTAGGTTGTCAGCATTAGTGTGGGAGAAAATAAGAGAAGTGGTGAGACATAAAAACAATTAAAAACACCAGGCATTGGAGAACAGTGGCCAAAACTAAGAGGAGTAGGTGAGTCCAATGGGCCAAGGCAATGTGCAAGCAACCAAAGCAAAGTACAAGGGGCCAAAGAAAATGCAAAGGGCCATAGTAGAGTATAACGGGCCAGTGAAGTCTAGCCCCTAGAAGTCCCTCCTGGCCCACCAGAGCTTCTTTCTGCACTAGGCCTCTCACTGAGGACGAACTGCTGAGAATAGAGTAACAATTAAGCAGGGGTGAAACAACAACAAAAAGCAAAGAGCAAGTACAGATAAAAATGTATTAAGATATACTGGAGGTTCTAGCCAGGAAAATTAGGCAAAAAAATGAAATAAAAGGAATTCACATGAAAGGAAGAAGTAAAACTCTATTTCAGATGGTATGCTCTTATATACAGAAAAGCTTAAGGAATCTATTAAAAAAAAATTAGAACTAGGACTGGGATGTAGCTCAGTGGTTAGAGAACTGCTTTTTTTTTTTTTTGCAAGGCCCTGGGTTGCATCCTTAGCACTGGGGGAAAAAACTTAATAGAACCAATGTAAGTTCTGGAAAGTTGCAAAATATAAGATCAATATACAAAAATCAGTTGTATTTCTATATAACAGAAATGAGCAAACCAAAAATGAATTTAAGAAAATAAGTCCAGACAGGCATAGAGGCATATTCCCATAATCCCAGCTACTTGGGAAGCTGAGGCAGGAGCTTGAGGCCAGCTGGGCAATTTAGTGAGACCCTGTCTCAAGGCTTAAGAAAAAATAAAATAAAATAAAAAGGCTGGGGCTGTAGTTAAGTGATAGAGTGCTTGCCTCAGCCCTGCATTTAATTCTCAGTACTGCAAAAAAGAAAAAGTCCAAATATTCGGAAATAAATTTAACCAAAAAAAAGTGCAAAATAGGGCTGGGGATTCAGCTCAAGTGGTAGAATGCTTGCCTAGTAAGTGCAAAGCCCTGAGTTCGATCCCCAGCACCCTCCAAAAAAAAGTGCAAAGTTTATATTCTTAAGATGGCAATACTCTCCAAATTAATCTTTTTTGGCGCTGATGCTGGGGCTCAAATTCAGGGCCTTGCAGTGTTCTACCACTTGAGCTAAATCCCCAATCCCTAAATTAATCTATTGAGTTTATACAGAAATTGATTTCTTTGCAGGAATTAACAAGCTGATCTCAAAATTTATTTGGAAAGTCAAGTCATTTAGAATATTTCTGTGGAAATTTATTTATTATTATTTAAATCTGTTTATTATTCATTTGAATTATTTGGAGATTCAAATCACCAGAATCATTTGAAAAAAGAGGAAATTAGAGGGCTTATATTGTTCAGTTTCAAAACTTGCTACAGGCTGAGGATTTAGCTCAGTGGTTAGAGTGCTTGCCTAGAAAGCACAAGCCCCTGAGTCCGATCCCTGGCACACAAAAAAAAAACAAAAACAAACAAAAAAAAAAACTTGCTACAAACCTACAGTAATCACAACAAGGTAGGGCTGGGGGTGTGGCTCAGTGGTAAAGCACTTGCCTAGCATGCATGAGGCCCTGGGTTCAATCCCCAGTACCACAAACAAAAAAAAAAAAACAAACTATGTATTGGCATAGATATATGTCTATCTTTATATTGGTATATAGACATATAGAAGGATGGAAAAGAACTGAAAGTCTAGAAATAAATCCTCACATTTATGGTCAATTGATTTTTAACATATATGGGGGGACAAATAGTTTTTTTAACAAATGGTTCTGGGACAAGTAGATGTAAAACTGCAAAAGAATCGAGTTGGATTCCTTTCTTATAATAAACACAAAAATTAACTTCAAATGAATCATATACCAAATGCAATAACTAAAACTGAGGTAGGATAGAAAAAAATATAGTTAAAAAAGAGACAAGTAAACTTTTTTTTCCTTTGCAGTACCAGAGCTTGAACGCAGGGCCTTTGCGCTGAGCCACGACCCTGGCCCTTTCTTTTTAAATTCTGAGACAAGGTCTTGATAAGTCACTAAGTTGCCAGGCTGGGCCCCCCACTTCCCAGAGGATTGAAATTATAGGAATGCACCACCATGCCCAGCTGGACACTCAATTTTTTTGTCTTCTTACTACCTTAAAACTCTGGGTCAGATTGCTGCTTAGCTCTACACAAGGAACATTAATTACTTTAGAAAAGTTGACAAAACAAGGTTTTCTGGCCCTAAATTTTTCAAATCTATCTTGTCCCCCTTTAAGACTGAGGGCACCAAGATAAGAGTAATTTTCAGGGACACCCAACTACCACCTTTCATAATGCCCAGTTCCAGACCTGCCTGGAGCAGTGCCTAGAAGTCTCCAGTCATTGTCCTGAACCTGTAGTCACCCAGGTTCCAGGAAAAGTGGAGCCTCACAGACCACCCCATGATGAGATCACCCTCCTAAGCAAAGACAATCATCTCATAGGACCAGCTGGGCGTGGTGGCACATGCCTGTAATCCCAGCACTTGGGAGGCTGAGGCAGGAGGATCACCTCAAGTTCAAGGACGGCCTGGGATACATAGTGAGTTCAAGGCCAGCCTGAACTGCATATGGAGACCCTGCCTCAAACAAACAAACAAACAAACAAAACCAAAATCATCTCATAGGACCAAATCACCCCTCAAGGCACGAGGAGTCCTCTGGAGCTGTGGAAACTAGAACTGAGATAAGGATTAATCAGACCCTGGCCCGCCCCTGCTAATCCTTAAAAGTGGCCTCCTGCTTTTGTGAGTGGGCCCATCTAAATTCCTCCATCAAAATGTGCCCCCTCCATTCAGTTAAACTGAAATATTTTCCTCTTAACCCTTACTTTGTAACTCTGCTGATAAACTCCTCTATGTCTCATACCAACATGTCCTGAAATTCTTTTTCTGTGACGGACGTCAACAAGCCTGCTGCCCACCCCATACGGTGGTGAATGGAGCAGTCCCCACTTCCTCTTTGGGGAACCTCCTTGGACCCTATCTTGTGACAAAACTACAGAATTCTCAGTAGAAAATATAACATAAAAATTTTTGTGATCTTGGATTAGGCAACAGCTTCTTAGGTATGACACCAAAAAGCACCACAAATAAAAGAAAAATAGATAATATAGACATCACAAACATAGTATTTCAAAGGACACTATCAAACTAAAAAGTCAACTCACAGGATGGGAGAAAATATTTGCGAATTACATATCTGATAAGGGACTTGTGCTAGAATATGTAAAAAATATCTTTTACAACTCAGTAATAAAGCCAAATACCTCATTTAAAAATAGGTAAAGTACTTGGACAAATTTCCAAACAAAATACTACACATGGTCAATAGCACCTGAGAACATGCTCAACACCACCAGCCAACAGGAAAATCAAAACCACAATGAGATACTATGTCACACTCACTAGGATGGCTACATCTAAAACACAGACAAGAAGTGTTGGTGAAGAGGTAGAGAAGCCAGAACCCTCATACACTGTGGTGGGAATGTAAAACGGCACAGTCTCTGTGGAAAACAGTCTGATAATTTCTCAGAAAGTTAAACCTAGAGTAACTACTATATGATCTAGCAATTCTGCTCCTGGACATGCAACCAAGAAAAATGAAAAAATGACCACACAAAAACTTACACATACACATAAGTTTACAGCAGTATTAATCATAATAGTCAAAAGGTAGTGACAATTCACATGCCCATCAACTAATGAACTGGAAAATAAAATGTGGTATATCCATCTAATGAATTAGTTACAACAAAGAGACATGAACTCTTGATATAAGCTACAACACAGATGAAAACTGTAAACATGCTAAATGAAAGAACCTGGTCATAAAGAATGACACATTGTATAATCTCATTTATATCAAATGCCCAGGGGGTTGGGGATTTAGCTCAGTGGTTACAGTGCTTGCCTTGCAAGCACAAGGTCGTGAGTTCGATCCCCGGCACCCCCCAAAAAAATAAACTGTCTTTAAAAAAAAAAAAAAAAAATGCCCAGAAGAACAAATCTATAGAAGTGGTGTCCTTAGGCAGGGAGGGATGAGGGATTTGGGGGGTGATGGCTAAGGGGTATAGTATTACTTTTTGAAAATGCTCTAAAATTAAGATAGTGGTAATGTTGTATAATATGTAAATACATTAAAAGCCATTGCATCATACTTTTTTTTTTTTTTTAATTTTTGAGGCAGGGTCTCTCTGTGTAGTCAGACTGGCCTTGAACTCACTGTGTAGCCCAGGCTGGCCTCGAACTCACAGCGATCCTCCTGCCTCAGCCTCCAGAGTACTGGGATTACAGGCAGGCATCACCACACCCAGCTGCATTGTACAGTTTAAATGAGTGAATTATATGATGTGTGAATTATATCTCAACAAAGTTATGTTAAAAAAAAAGTGTACTATGGGGAAGAACTCAGAAATCCCACAAAGCAGGCCCCTATATTTTTTAGACACAATCTACAGAAGTAGAACTCTGTGAAGTTAGAAAAGCTATCCAAATCATGCCTCTTCCTAAAAAGTCAGGGAAACAAAACTCAAAAATAAGCAACAGAAGACTAAAGTCCTTTGAAGTTCTCTCAAAGTCACTATTAGAAAAAAGAAAGTACACAGTAGCATCCCCCTCAACAATAAAAGTAGATAGGCCAGGCATGGCAGCACACACCTATAATCCCAGCACTTGGGAACCTGAAGCAGGAAGATCACTGAGAGTTAAAGCCAACCTGAGCTACATAGTGAGTTGAAGGTTGTCCTGAGCTACACAGAAAAACCCTGTCTCAACAAAACAAAAAACAGAAAACAAACAAAAAAACAGTAAAAACAGGCTAAATGTGCAACATGCCTCCAAAAAGATAAAAACTGGCATGTTCCATAAAAAAAAAAAACAGAATATCTCAGGAAGTGAAAGAAGAAATGATTAGAAACCAAAGCATTGAGAAGTGAAGAATGACTTAGAAGGAACAAGAATGAATAAACATAATACTTAAGAGATACAGAAAAAAAAAAAAAAAAAAAAAAAAAAAAAAAAAAAAAAAAAAAAAAAAAAAAAGAAAAATAAGAAAAATTTTAATTAAAAAGGAAAAAAGATGAAAAGGACTCAAGAGAGTAACAAATACTGTACTGGAGAAAGGCGGGCAGTGTGTTGGATTCTGATTCACATTTGCAGTTTCCACAGGATCATCACTGTCACACCCAGGGAAGTCCCTGCCACCAGCCTCCCTGTGCAGTGTGAGACTGAGGACTGGAGGCAGCCCAAGGAGACAGCAGCTCTGCCACACCCACTACCTGGAGAGACTGTCCAGAGCTTGGATGAAGTGATCAGTCCCAGAGCCGTCCTTCTCAGGGCTTTCCATCAGGGACATGGTGGCAAAGACCACATCACTGGCCAGGAACTTATGCTTAAACCCAAAATGGATGCTGAAAGTCTGTACACGCATGTCCTTCATCCTGTCATGAGAGGAAGCAATGTGGCTGTCACCCTCAAGTCATGAACGAGCTCTCTTGCCCAGACCAGGCCAGCAAATGTCTGAAGGTCCTTCACAGGTCCCCAGCGATATTCTCATTATGACCTTCTGCTCAGAGGGTGAGGTGGGTCAGAACACCCAGACATGCTGGCCCTAAAGCCCAGGGTCATAAGCAGCCTTCGGGCCTGTGGTGTGGGCAGGGTCTTCTCCCTTGCCCCAGCACACCAGCTGGCAGAGCAAGAGCAGACAGGCACAGGGGACTCAGGGGTGCTCAAGGAGCTGGTCAGTCAGAACTCAACTAAACCTGGCCCTGGTGACCTGTTTCCTGGCTCCAGTGAGAAAGGAGTTGGGGTGATCTCACAGGTCTGCACCATAGTCCAGGCTTTAAGGATTCTAAGGCTTATGGGAATTTTAAGAAGGTCTATTTTTTTCAAGGGGGTGATGCTGGGGATCAAACTTAGGGCCATGAGCTTGCTAGGCAAGTGCTCTACCACTTGAGTTAAATCCCCAGCCCCAGAAGGTCTATTTTTTAACCCAAAGAGAAGACAAACATTTAGGAATGACCAAATTCAAGTCAAGCTCATTTGTACATCCTTGGAGTTATTAATTTATTTTTACATTATTTTATAAGTACAGTTAAATCAGAAGCCCTAATTTTAAAACAGCTTAACCCAGAAAAAAATGTGTTTACCCAAATTTATTTGCAGACTCTTCAATCATTTCCTTCAAGTTTTCCTTCAAAGACATGTCCATGGACTGAAACTTTTGCTTCACCTGTTTCAAGGGAAGCCTGAAAAGAATAAGTGCAAGTCACATGAATGAGATTGCAGAGATAGCGAACAGAATAGAAAGAAGCCTGCAAGCAGTGTCACCATGTGGGCCACGGAGGGATGTCCTGGCACAGTGATGGTGAACCTTTTAGATAGTGCCCAAACTAAAATCCACTTATTAATCACAAAGTGCCAACACTGCAATTAAACCTGAATGCTGAGGTTTTCATTTAGAAAAAACAACTCACGCATTAATATCTTTTGCCTTAAAAGAAAAATAACATGTGTGCCATAGGTTTGCCACCACTGTGGACCTAGGACCACCATTGTGGACCTAGCACATTTACTCAGATGACATTCTGGGACCTGAAGGGGAGGAACTGATGAAGGAATGGGCAGCAGCCGCATTTTCCATCCCTGTGAGTCACAACAAAGCAGAGGGTATCTGCATAGGAGGCTGGGAAAGTGGAAGGCTGTAGGCTAAGGCAGTCACTCACCCCATGTCTGCAAGAAACTCCTGAAGCCGCTTCTGCCCATGTACAGACCAGAGCTTGAACCTGGCTGCTGTGTAGCCGGTATTGCACAGACTGTCATAGAGGGACCAGTGCTGGTAGAGAGCCAGGCAGAGGCTGGGCCCAAGGTCAAGGAGCAAATGTGTCTGATGCCCACCAGGAGCTGCACAGTGACCCACAACCTGCACAGCCCCACCCACTATCCTCAGCAGACGGCCTGTTGTTTCCTCAGGGTCTCCCTGAGGGGCTCGCTTGTACAACCAGGTTGAACAAGGGTGATCTGGAGCTCTTTGACCCATGCAGAGAACCTGTGAGGCGGTGGATACACACCATTTTCCCTCTTTGAGAGAGAAACTGAGGTCCAGGGGTTTTGCAGAGCCATCTACTGTGATCACAGAGAGCAGTCATAGCCACACAGAAGGTGGAAGGCTGGGAATTCCCAGCTCAGGCTGCCACATTGTCCTGCCCTCTCCTACTCCACCTAGCCCAGCCCAGCTACCACCTATCCTTTCCAAGAGCCCTCCAACAGGACACCATCCACAAAACCCTCCCAACCTCGCCTTTCTCCTTGAACTCGCCCTTCATCATCTGTGGCCCCCTGACTGAGGCTGTGCGTGCTGACAGGTCCCGCCACAGGCCTCTCCTCCACAGCACTCAGCCAGACCTTGTCTGTTTCCCACAGTCATGCTGGCACCTTGCCACTACGCCTTTGGTGTCTCCTATCCTTACTGCTGGCCCTCCGTCTTGACTGTGACCCTCATGGGCTGCCATCTTCCCTGCCTCAGCTCTTAGTGGTTTCCCACACAACCTAGACATAGCTCTGAGAAGGGCAAGCACACTCTACAGGGGGACACAGGTGGGGGCCTGCATGCAAGGACTAAGCAAACAACACCCACTCAGTAGAACACTGCCTGTGCCTGAAGGGCCTGAGGCACAAGGATACTCATACTCAAAGGAGATGCGTGTGCAGTCCACAGAAAGAGTATTCTCTTCATCTTCATTCCGGTGGTTGTGCCGGGACACATGGCGCTGCAGGATGCCAACGTCAGTTACATACTTCATTCTGGAAAGCAAGTACCGCAAGCTGGTCAGCATCCTCCTGCTGTCAGGGGCTGTCCACCATGCAGGCTGCTCCGGCAGAAGACTGCAGAAGCCTCGTGACCGCTTGCACAGAAACTAAGCAGCTAGGGAATGTGAGTGGCCCCAGCTGGGCAGGGCAAGCTCTGGCCTTGCCACCTTCCCTGATGAACAGGTACTGTGGAGGCACAGTAAGGCCTACTAGCCCATAAAAGACAGGAATCCCCATAGAAGGTGCAGACCCACATAGGGTAGTGCTGAGCACAGTAGGGCTGGGCAGCACTCTAGATTCCAAAGGGCCACCAATCAGGATGGTGACAGTGGGGCCTCACCTGAGCCCACAGGTCAGGGATAGTACCTGGCATTACGTGCACTGCTGTTTCTAGATCTTGTGTTATCCACACATGTGCCCCATGCTGCC
This sequence comes from Hystrix cristata, assembly GCA_004026905.1. NCBI lineage: Eukaryota > Metazoa > Chordata > Mammalia > Rodentia > Hystricidae > Hystrix > Hystrix cristata. Next base: position 29,613 of record PVJO010002315.1, read on the forward strand.
CTTAACAAAGAAGGGCCTGAGGTGCAGCAACACAGTAGGCTGTGGCAACGTGGCAGTCCATATAGTGGCCCCAAGTCTGAGACTCTGGCACCTCAAGCTCCTCAGGCCACCCAGCAAGACAAAGGCAGGGACAGGGCAGGGGAGGCAGGATGGGGCAGGGACACAAAGGCCTGTACAATTGCATGAGGAGTCTAGTGACCAAGTGCAGGCTACGGTAGGTGACAGCTCAGAGACATCCATATGGGTCTCCTAGGACAGGGTTAGTACCTCAGGGTTCATATCCCTATCAATTCTCTCAGATGTGCTACTTCACAGCCAAAGATGGCTGAGCTGTCTTGTGAGGGAGAAGGGATAGGAGATGCTACATGGTGCTGTTCAAGATCTCGCCCCCTCCCCAGTATCTACACGGGGCAGCCTTTTGGCTCATGGTCACAGTCTAAAAGAAGGGAAGCCTATCACAGCCACTGACAGGCAAAAAGAGACACTTTTATACCAGTCTTCTTAAAATCCTTTAGAGCCTTCCCCTTGCCTTTCTGATCAAACCTACACTCCCAGGCAGGACACCTAGTGCTCCCATTTCTACTCTCCATCCTCCCTTCTCCCTCTCCTTACCTTCTTCTGTGTCTCCCCCTTAGTCTCCACCACACGTGGGCCACACTGCAACACCTGCCTCTAAGCCCACCCAAGAATAGAGGAGACTGTGCTCCCTCCTCCCAGTGACGCCTTCACCTAGTAGATTCCTCAGGGTGAATAAGAGGCCAAAGCAGACCACAGCCACTAGCAAAGGTCTGGATATTTGGCCTTTCCTTGATAACAAGGGTCCATCCCAAAGAGGAGGGCCAGCCCTTACCCCTTCTCCATAGGGCCCTAGGGTAACACTTTCCCATCTCCCCACTGCAAACTCAAAGGCTGCCACTTGGTCACTGTACAGGGCTGACCCCAGAAAGCAAAGGTGTATGTCCTTACTGGGTGATCCTGTCTTGTACCCACTGGTCTGTCAGTCCAACGATGGCCCACCTGGAAGCAAAGAAGATGATGGAGCCAGCTGTAGCCACCCAGGCTTGAAGGGGCCTGTGTATGGGCAGCCCAGGCTCAACATTCTCTGGAGTACTTTGCCAGTGTGGCTCCTGACTTACAGTGGCCTCCCTGCTGAGGATCTGTAAGTAATCATCTTTGAACTTATTGTTTATTATGGTGACATACTACATTTGCACCTTCCATATAAAGAACCAGGGGTTATCCCAGGCCAGGTTTTCCCTAGGATGTCAGGGGATACACAAGATTGGGCTCCCAGCATAAGAGTGATAGGCAGGCATAAACTGGACCTGGGTCAGACAAGAGCCACTAAGGCATCTGCCAGTGTAAACAGGTTTCTTATATAAAAGACCCTGGTCACAAATCAGACATACAGGCATTAGGCCATCTGCCAGGTAAAAGAGGTGATCCATGAAAAGTAGACTGTAAACATCTAGCTCCCCCTCCATTTTCTGGTACGGTCAGATTGCTAGTAGCTCTGGTACGGGGAACCTTAAATTAGCTGTGGGAGAAGTCAAAACAGCACGGTAATCAGGTACTATGTCACTGCTACAGGGCTCCTACCTGATTTTACTGCAGGGCCACTGAAACAAGACCCTGATCCCAGTCCTGGGGTTTATGATTTCCACATCACAGAGGAGAATCTGAGGCTGAGAGACAGATTTGGCTGAGAACAGTTGGTGGGTACACGGTAGGGTGGCTCACTGTACAGGGATGATAGCTGAGGATTGGCACAGGCATCAAGGCAGACAGAGAACCCCAAGCCTAGTGTGAACTCCCTGGCTAGCCAGAGGTCCTGATTCCATGAAGACCATTACAATCAGCATCATGGATGGTCAGAGGTAGGAGCAGCTACAGCAGAATATCATTTTGCAGAGAAGGAAACCAGGACCCTGAGCAGAGGACCAAGGTGGTAGAGCCAGGCCAGACTCATGTTCTCAAAAGTTCAGCGTTTCTAGATCAAACCAAGATGACAAAGACCAGCCTAGGTCTATTGGTCTGTGTGCCAAAGGCCCTGCCTGCAGCCTGCCCGGAAAAATCAGAGGCAGGGACAATTTTCTTTCTTTCTTTCCCTCTCTTTCTCTCTTCCCCTTTCTTTCTTTGCAATATGAACGAAACTCAGGGTTTTACATGTGCTAAGCTACATCCCTAGACGTTTAAAAATTTTTATATTGACACAAGGTCTCATTAAGTTGCTCAGACTGGGCTTGATTTGTAATCCTCCTGCCTTAGCCTCCTAAGCAGCTGGGATTTCAGGAGGCCTAGTTTACAGAGATGGTTTTCTTATCAGATTTTACCACATGTCAGTGTTGCAAGGAAGCCTAGCAAGGGCTGTCTCACTCAAATCTCATGCCCCTTTGGCTGCCTGCTTTACCAACCACGAGGCTAAGTGGCAAGGGTGGAAAAGATGGAGGTGCATCTGAGCCCTCCTCTCCCTGCTCCCTGAGTTTGTGTGAAGCACCCAGAATCTCACAGGTAGGATGAAGACTAAGGTCAGGCACAACCCCAGATAGGGGGTTGTCTACATCTAATATTTCCAGTGGATACAAGAGAGGCCCATACAGCGCTGACCCAGACTGATAACAGGACTCCCAACACTGACACTGTGTGGGGCCTACATACCACAACATGTCGTTCAGGTCCTTGGACAGCATCCACGCCAGGTCAAACATCACCATGGCCGACTGCAAGGAAAAGGAGAAGCCCAAGGGCAAAGGTAGCTGCACTTGTGGGAGGGGCAATAGAGCTGGGCCCAACAAATACTCCCAAGCTGAAGGCCTGCAGATCACAGGATTGGATTCTAGCCAGATATGAGGAACCAATCCACACTAAACCAAGGGAGGAAGACTGAGAATAACTCAGCTGACCTGCACTTCTCTGCTATCTCATTATTACCTATGTACTTCACCATGTGGGGAGGGAAGAATGGGAAGAAACTGCACCCAGGGGGCGGCCCAAGCATGGCACAGGGACCTTTATATATCTCACAGGGTCCCTTGGTGATGCCTAAGGCAGGTACTGACACCTGGTGGTCAGGAGACCCCACTGTTGGCCTCAAAAACTTTCCCAGGGCCAGAGAAGGCAGAACCCTGGTAAGTTACCTGGATATTAAAGACAGAGAGTAGCTAGGGATGCAGCTCAGTGGTAAAAGGCTTGCCTAGCTGCATAAGGCTCTGGGTTTAACCCCAAGTATCCCCAAATAAAATTTCAAAAAAGATATCCTCTTTTTTGAAGAGAGAGAAAAAAGAAGAAAGAGAAATATCCACATATTAAACAGACATAGGGGTGTGTGTCTGTAATCTCAGCACTCAGTAGGTTAAGGGAAGAGTGTGAGTTTGAGGTCAGCATGGGCCACATAGGGAGTTCAAGGCCAGTAGGGACTACATAGTGAGTGCCTGTCTCTAAATGCCCCCCAAAGTGGGAGGGGGCCTCAGGACCCTTGTGAAGATGGTCTCCCCAACAGAGATGTCCACAGATGGGTGTATTTAGCAACCTGTGACCAGAAGGACGGTTCTGGTAGATTGTGAGGGGAAATCGGTGTCTGATCAGAAGACTCTAAAGTCCTCTGAGCCATGAGATGCTGGGCTTCCTCCAAGAACTGAAAAATTATAAGATCCAAGGCCATTACAAGTTGGAAACAATCTGTATTCTTTCGGAGTCTAAGGCTCAGAGAAGCTGCATCACTTTCCCAAGATCACACAGTATGAAGCCGTGGAACTCCAATTCAAACCAGGTTTTTGTAGCTTTAAAAGCTTTTAGCCCCTTCCTCACATTTTAGGACACTGTGAAGTTTATGATGAATTATACCTATTTACTTACAGATGTCCCATGATATTCGTACTGTTCATAGTCAAAGAGGATATCTCGTCTGTAATGACATAAAATGTGAGTCTTTAATAGGAAGCAGCAGAACAAGAAACCAAATGTTCGGAAAAATGCTAAAACTTCAGTCTTCAAGCCAACTGTGGTGGTGCACACCTGTAAAGCCAGCACTTGGGAAGCTGAGGCAGGAGGACCACTGTGAGTTCAAGGCCAGTCTGGGCTATACATTGAGTTCAAGGCTAGCCTGAACTATACAGTGAGACTCTGTACAGCCTTCAAAGAAATGCAAATTAAATCATGGTGCCACTGTTTTCTTTTATTGACTCTTTAGTAGAATGTATATGTATAGCCCTAGGAAGGCAGTAAAATCCACACAAATTGTTTATGGCCATGTACAAAGTAAAATGATAAGGTCCCAGAATTCCAATCCTGAGAGAATTCCAATTCTGAGAAATTATCCCAAAATAATTCAAAGCAATAAGCAAGATAAAACACTCTGGGTGCACAAAGTTATTCATTGCAAACTTATTTGTAATGGCAAAATACTGGAAGTAACCTACAGTTCAAAAAGGTGTGAAAAATCTAGTATTTGTGTATGTGTGATGCTGGGGCTTGGATTTGACCAGTGCACACTGTACACATATATGGAAATAGCACATCAATCCCCATTAATATGTACACTTAACAGGTGCCAATAAGAAAATACAGGATTGAGAGAGACAGGAAATTGTCAATTAAATGCTAAGCAGTTTATGAAGGCTGTTCAGATCAAAAATGGTTACATTATGCAGAGAAATGCAAAATTAGATGCATATTTTGGTTATGTAATATAAGCACAAGTACGGATAACTCAGGAAGAGAAATTCAACCCAGAATCTCTTTGAATTAGGTGGTAAGATTATGGATACTCTCACTTATCTTTCCTTATACTTCCGGAATTGGTTTTAGAGGTATCTTTTTATAGGAGGGGGCAGCCTTCTCCCTTGGCCAGCAGGAGCGCAAGCCCTCAGCTAGAATAGCAGAAATCACAGCTGCATGGTGTGGCAAGACATTTAAGGAAGAAGCTAGCAAGAAATTCTCTATGGTGCCCACCTCAAAGCACTGCTGCATGTTTACCTCTAGCTGGAATAACCATTCCAATATTTTAATTTTAAAGCACTTTGCTTTTTCTTACATCTGTAATAGGAAAAGGAGTTATGGATAATCTAGTTTCTGTTCATATTTTCTTTTCTATGAAAAATTTTGCACAACTACCATCTACTTGAGGAATAAACATTTTGTAATAAAAGTATCTACACTGAAAAATCTGATAAAAATAAAAGACTCAAGGGCCATCACCCTTAACAGATGGAATGTATTTGGGCCTGTTGTATCCTTCTTGGGACCAGAAGGTAATACAGATAGTGACCCAAGGTTGTCTCCAAAAAGGTGTTTCACTTTGAAGTGGCTGGCCCTGAGGTTCTAAACTAAAGGCATTATCTTAAAATGAAAAAAACAAAACACATGCAGCACCCTGGAAAAACAAAAGGTATCGGTGGTACCAGAGAGGCCAGGGAGAGTAGGTACTGAAGAGATTCTTGATGCTAGACTCACCTCCGGGCCTCCCACTCTCTCCGCTGCCTCCTCTTCATGGTTTGCTCCACTATCTCCTGAGACAGGGATAAAGAGAACAAAGGGTTGAGCAAAAGCACTAGGAATTTATCCCCACAGCCTGAGACAGTTTCCATTTTGTAGAAGCCGCTGGGCTTGGACCTCTGAGGGAGAAGAGGGATCATCTCCACACCCCATGCACAGCCTGTTCTTGGAGCAGGAAAGAGCTGAGGCAGAGAAAGATCAGGACCCCTTCTGGCCCCTCTCACTGCAGTGGACAGAGGGGAGGAGGGGCTTTCCCGAGGACCTGCTCCATACTGTACTCAGTATTAGCCCACTCCCGCTATCCACCACCCACAACACCATGGGATCCAAAACAAGTTCACACTGTCTTGTACCTGAGTCCCCATCAGGATTTATAAGAGCTTGTGTTTCTTACATTCTCCCACATGCCAGCACTGATTCTAATTTTACATGGATAGTATCATTAAATTCTCACCACAAAGACATGGATAGTGTAGTGGTTATAAAAATCCATGGTCCTGGGGCTGGGGATTTAGCTCAGTGGTTAAAGTGCTTGCCTAGCAAGCACAAGGCTCTGAGTTCGATCCCCAGTACCAAAAAAAAAGAAAAAAAAAAAAAATCCATGGTCCTACCCAGTCATGGTAGTGCACACTTGTAATCCCAGCACTTGGTAGGCTGAGGCAAGAGGATCATCATGAATTCAAGGCCAGCCTAGACTACACAGCAGGTTCAAGGCCAGCCTGAACTGCATAGTGAGGACCTGTCTCAAAAACAAAAAACAGGGGTTGGGATTTAGCTCAAGTGGTAGAGCACTTGCCCAGCAAGTGCAAGGCCATGAGTTTGATCCCCAGCACTACTCCACCCAAAAAAATCCATGGTCCTGAAACTTCTGCTTCTGGAAAGATGTAGTAGAAGTCCTTTTCCCTATCTGTCTGCTAGGTATACCTAAAGCCCCTGGACACTATAATTAGAAGAAATTAAGAGTCTGCAAGGTGGAGGCAAAAGCAGAACAGTCAGGGACCTAGGGCCTGAGTAAGGACATGGTAGTATATGCCCTGGGTTTTGTTTTTGGCTCATATAGCCCAGGCTTGAAGATGAAGAAGCCAGCAATCTGGAAACACCAAGTGCAGACCAAAAAAAAAAAAAAAAAAAAAAAAAAAAAAAAAAAAAAATCAACAAAAGCTGCCCTCTCTAGCCAAAGGATCTAGAAGGAACAGCCCTGAAAGACAGAAAACTTTTATACAATTAAAAGAAGACAGGAAATTGCCTGCCTACTCCAGCCAACACCATTAAAAACACTCCTATCCACTCTAGCAAAGGCCGAGTTGGGGCTTAGTTGCCTACCTCGTGAAGCTATAACAAGCACCCCAACCTCTCTGCTGGGAGTGTCCGAGGAATCAAGGAGGAAGACAAGATTGCCACATGTGCTAACTAGCCACAAGCCCATACCCCACTCCCACCCTAATGTGGGGAGAGCCAGGACTTCTACCCACACCTGCCAGAGGAGGACCCCTTCCCTCTCCTTGCCAAGAGGGCATCAGAAGAGGCACAACTGGGAGGTTGGGTCTGCCTCATCCAGTTGCAGGAAGGAGCCGATCTCCTCAGGTATTATGGAAGCCAAGTGTGAAACCTGAATTACCTCTATTTAGCACCAACCACCCGCTCTGTGCCACAGAGGGGCTAGACAGCCAACAAAAACAGAAGATTTAGATGAGACCTAGAGATGCGTAATATAGTAAGATGTCCAGGTTTCACTTGAAAATCAAGCATAATACCAAGAACTAGGATGACACCAAACTGAATGAAAAAAGGTAACCTATAGGAACCAACATCAAGACCAGGGAGGTCTAGAAGTATTTGACAAATATTTTAAAGAAGTCATAAAAAAAGCCTCCACAATACTTGGGAGGCTGAGGCAGGAGGATCACGGGTTTATCTGCAAGTTGCCTGGGGAACTTATCAAGACTCTTTCTCAAAATAAAAGAGGGCTCGGGATGTAGCTCAGTGGTAGAGTGTTCACACAAGACCCTGGATTCAATCCCCAGTACTGAAAAAAAAATTTAATATCAGATAAATCAGATTTTGGAGCAAAATAAATTACCAGAAAGTAACATTCAATGAATAAAAGGATCAATGAACCAAGAGACAGCAATCCTGAAAGCTCTGCACCGATAGAACTGAAAGGAGAAAGAGATAGCTGGGATCTTCGACACCTCTGTCTCAAGAATTGAAAGAGCAACTAGACAGAAATGCAGCAAGCAAATAGAAGAACTCAACATCAAGAACTAATAGTACGTAAGTGACAGTTCCAGAACACTCAGCAACAGGATATACATGATGGTAAATAGTGCTATATTTTTAATTTTAGTGTTCATGTACTCATTGTTATTATACAGAAGTAAAAACTGGTATTTTATGCTAAATGTAGGTGTATATGTGCTGCCGAAGCGAGCACCTAAATGTAGATGTAAATCTAATAAAATATATTCAGAATTTGTACACTGAAAACTGTACAATGTTTTCATGGAAAAAATAAATAAATAAATGAACTACCACTATGCACAGCAACCTGGATTATTCTCCACAGAATTATACTGAGTGGAAAGAGCCAATCCCAAAGATTCCATACTGTGCGATTCCGTTTTCATTTATACAACACTGTTGAAACAAAAAATTATAGAAATGGAGCTCTCCGGTGGTTGGCAGCCAAGGGCCAAGGACGGAGTGAGGGCAGAGGGGAAATGGGCATGACTGAAAAAGGGTGATGCCAGAGATCGCTACAGTCATGGGAACGTTCTGTGTCTTAACTGCATCAATGTCAATATCCTAACTGTGATATTATACCACAGTATGTTACCATTGGGAAGCTGGGAAAAATATATAAATGATCCCTTTATGTTATTTCTTACAACTGCATTGAATCAATAATGATCTGAAAGAAAAAGTTTAATTAAAAAAGTCAAGGTCCTGATTAGGGGATTTTGAGGGGCGATAGAACTGTTTTTTCTTTCATCATGGTAACAATCACATGATTTTATACATTTGTCAAATCTCATCAAATTGCACACCTGGTGAACTAAGTAGAGATTATAATATTAATAGCTGGGCGTAATCTATAATCTCAGCTACTTCGGAGGCCAAAGCAGGAGGATTGCAAGTTTGAGGGAGACAGTCTCAAGAAAAAAAAAAAAAAGGTTAGACTAGGAATGTAGTTCAGTGATAGAGTTCTTACCTAGTAGGCAGAGGATAGCAGAGCCCAGGGTCAGTACCCACACCTGCTAACTCTTCCATTTCTCACTGCCCCTCAATTCCTCCTGGGCCCAGCAGGCTCTGGGGGAAGCCTCTAAGAATGTAGGTTACCCCAGGATAACATGAGAGGCCAAACACACCTCTTCTAACCGTGTGCGCTTCTCGGAAGGCTCTGACCCATCACTGTCATTTCCCGAATGCTCTTCATCCTCCTCTTCATCCCTAAAGAGGTCTTCGTAGGCAGGAACTTCAAGGTCATCATCTTGTTTAATGAGTAATTTGATCTAAGTTTAAAACAAAAAGCAATCAAGTCTTTCATCTCTCCTTGAAAAAAAAAACTGTTCCATCATGTGTTTTTCTCCTCTGAGATCATATCATTTTCTAATTAGCTGATTCATAAGTTTTCTGTATGTACAAATAGCCACCTGTCTGAGAAGGGTTCAGACTTCTCAAGCATTTCCTTGTCTTCATTACTAATCAGTGAGGCACTTCAGTTGCACCACACAGTATACAGAAATTATGAAAATCTGAAAACAATTTTTTGAAAAACACCTACAGTCTACTTAAGTCTGGAAAAGCAGCTCCCTCTTATGCCACACAACAACAAAATGAATGTCCCACAGCTTGGCCTCTGACAGAGGATGTGAAGATGCTACTATGGTTTAGATGTGGTTTGTTCCCACAAAGTTACATATGCTGGAAGTCTGGTCCTTGATGTGATGACGTTGAAGTGGTGGAACCATTAAGAGGCAGGCTTCCTGGAAGGTGATTAGGTTTTGGGCACTCCACCCTCACAAATGGATTAATGTTGTCTCTTAGGAATGAGTCAGATCTCCTAAAAAGTGGTTCCTTCCTGCAAGCATGGTTGTTTCAAAGTTTCCTCAGCTTACTCTCCTGCTTCCTATCTCAGTATGTGCTATCTCTCTTTCCCTCACTCCCTCTGTCAGTCTCCTTCTTTCTCGTGTGATACCACCCATCATGAGTGCCTCACTAGAGCTAAGCCAAGCAGATGCTGCCACCATGTTCTTAAATTTCCAGAATTAAGAGATAAATAAATCTGGGATTTTTTGTTTGTTTTCATTTTGTTTTTCGAGACAGGGTCTCTCTATATAGTCCATTCTGTCCTTGAACTCACTGTGTAGCTCAGGCTAGCCTCAAACTCATGATCCACCAACCTCAATTTCCCTAGTGACAGGATTAAGGCATGTATCGCCACACCCAGTTAACCTTTTTTCTTTATAAGGTATCCAGCCTTGGGTATTTTCTTATAGCACTACAAAATGGACTAAGACAGATATGGACTCCTAAGTGAATATAACTCCTATCTCTAAAATCAATTCCAGGCTGACTTCTCTTGAATTCAAGGGCTAGGCTCCATATCTATCATCAGAGATGCACAAGACCAGGTTCTTATAGACAGGCTATCCACAATCCCACAAAGAAACTGGACACATGTTTCACCAAGAAGACCAGGTGCAACATTATACATGGCATACAAAGGCACACATAGGTTGAGGGGATAGCAAGAGGGGTAGCCCCAAAGGCCTGGGTACCTGGGTGTCGTTGTACACATTCACAACGTTGACTGGCCTGTGGGTATCACACACAAAGAATATAGTATCTTCATCTGGTTGAAGGATATCCAATAGATCTACATTAGCTCCACAGTTTATAAGAATAAAATAGCAGAACTGAAAAAAGAAGGGAAACATTGTAAAATAACTGCATTGAGGAGGTCCCTTTCCCTTACCACACTAGGCCTCTAGTCTCTGCCGAGACACAGCAAGCCCCTGACGTGTAGCAAGGCCCAGATGGACAAGCACGAGTCTCAAAAAATAACCATGGCTGGCTTGTGCTAAGTGCTTTAATGTACTCCATAGGTATTTCTTTTCCAAAGTGACACTGTTACATAGTCTTTCTTACTTTTTCCACTTTCTGAGGAGCATGCTGAAGCTCAACAAACCGAAGTCTTGTACACAGGGTCAAGTAGCTTATAAGGAGCAGACCATGACTTCAAACGTGTAATGGGGGTCTCTTTTAGTTCTTGGTATATCTGGACTATGCCACTGCTCCATGCTATTAGTGTTGTGCAGATTTAAATTTTTGGCACATCTTGGGTAGCCCACTCTTTATGGGCATCTAAATATTAAGTCTTCTATCACGCTCTATCACTATAGCAAAACCTTTCCTTAGAAATACCCAACTGCCACCAAGTCCCTCAAGTTATGACCAAAGCTCCATGGGAAAATTTATCCCTACCAAAATAGTCCTAGAAGTGACCAGAAGCTCCAGGGCCCTCTTCCCTGCCCTAGCCCCTCACTATGCAGCCCATTTCTCACTTGGCCCCGGGCATGGTGGGAGGAGTCCTGGCCTCTGCTGTTTAAATTCTAAAGGGAGACTATTCATTTCTAAATTTCAAGTTGAAAACTGGCATGTGTTTTCTTAAAGAGAGAGCACAAAATAGTGATGTATTCTAAAAAAATTTTAATGAAGTCATATTTAAAACTGCTAAATTCCAAGCATCTTACAAATTTCTAAAAGTAAATTCAAAGTAAAGTGCTGTCCATATTCAATATTTTTTTTGCCAATTCTGTCTCCTTAACTTGAAGGTAAGTTATCAGTACACATAGCATATTTTTGTCTTCCATGGTGCCTAATGAAGTTGATACTTAATTACCCAATCAACCTATTAGAAGTAGGAAGAATCCTAGGTATTAAATAACTGTAATTGAGGTTGGGGATTTAGCTCACGTGGCAGAGCGCTTGACTAGCAAGCACAAGGCCCCAAGTTCGATTCCCAGCACCCCCCCAAAAATAATAATAATAATTGTAATTGAGTTAAAAAATAGCTTAATTGTTCTAAAATTTATCTTTCAGCTGGGGATTTAGCTCAGTGGTTAGAGTGCTTGCCTTGCAAGCCCAGGCCCTGAGTTCGATCCCCAGCACCAAAAAAAAAAAAAAAGCTGTGTTTCGTACCTGTTCTTTATGTTCAAGAAATGCAGTTTCAAGTTCTTGCCACCCAGAAACTGGAACCAGCGTGTATTGCACATGATCACACTGAAACAGAGCCTGGAGAGAGAGTATTTTCAAGCTTATTTAGGATGCCCACAATTTACTTTGAAATACACCAGGAAAAAAAAAAAAAAAACTAGAGGCACTGAGGAAACAAAAATATGTGACAAGATAAAGTTACTAAATATTAATGGGAGAAGCTAGATTATTGCTATGTGCATGCTCAATGTACAGTTTTGTCAATTTTGCTGAATTTGTGAAAACTGCCAAAGATGATCTTAATTTCCAATGTTCTGAAAAGCTCCCGATCCAAATTCAATACAAAACTGCACCATATTCAAACCCAAACTAATGATCTTCCCTAGTAGACTAGGGACTCTTGCATTTCCAGCACTGATGCTGCCACCACTATACCCTCAGTCGTCAAATATTCCTCTCTCTCAAACCCCACAGCTGAGAAAAAGTCCAAACTCCTCCCAAATGAAACCATTTTTTTCCTGCTTGGCTTCTTGTAAAAATACCAACCTCCCCGTCTTCTACATTCCCCTTCTCTAACCCCCAACACTGTCCAGACAGGAAGATGACCCGGGTCTCCCTCTTCTCACCTGCTCCTCACCTCCCATCCTAAGCCCACCCACCTTGTACCACCACGCCTGCTCATGCCCCACTCTCTTCCCTCACCTCCCGTCCTGCCCCGCCCTCCTAGGTCTGCAGAGCTCACCTGAAGGATTTTGCAAGCACACAGAGCGTCCACGTCCGAGGCCACGAAGAGAAGGACTCTCTGTGTGGGGGGAAAGCGGGCGGGCTGAGCACGGCGAGCTAGACCCCGGCTGCTCCCCAACCTCCAGGCCCACCATGGCCACTCCCCCTCATCCCTTCCCCACAAACAACGCCACCACTAGGTCCTGTGCTGATAATTACCTGGCTCTGGACCAGCTCGTAGAACTCCTTGCGAAAATCGGACACGAACATAGCCTCGGAGACGGACACCCAGCACTTGCACTGAGACACCAAGAACGCGAGCGGTCAAGATTCCCGCCAAACCGCGGCTCTTCTGATTGGTCCAGGCTATCAACCAATAGCCTCTAAGTTCCCAAACTTTTCTCTTTTCCGAATGGACCATATTGGGGGTGGGCAGTAGTGCTCCACCATTCACGGCTGGAAAAGTCACCCAAATAAGCATTACTATCTCCGGGGCTGGACACAAACACGGTTGCTTCCTTCAACTCTGACTCTCATTTACCCAGAAACCCCACGTTCGGTGGACATCTTTACTTTGGGAAGAAAAGCCCACTGCTTCACACTGGGCACCCTAGGTAAAATATACTCCTAGAAATAAATTAAATTTTGTTACACATCGATTGAAGGCGGCAGTTAGATTTTTCCATAGGCTTTTGGTTCGGTTCGAAGGTGGGTACGTAGCTCACTTCCGCCCGAGTCCAAGGTGGCTAAACCAAATACCGGAAGGCTCTAGATGCATTCTGGGTAATGTAGTCAGTAAGGAGAATGGACCCTACCAAGTTCATCTGCAGAGGAGTACTTTCAAAAAATAATTTAAATTAACTTTAAAACTATCTCTATAAAAGGGAACAGATTATCGAAAGATATTTTAATGTTTCTGTTAAGTAATTTTTAGATCCTAGGTCTTTGCCTGGCATTTTCTCTTTACAGCCGACGTCCGGCCTCTGCACACCCCCCGCGTCTGAGATCGGGCACTTCCGGTGAGGTTCCCGTGGGGCTGGGTTTCTGTGAGGCGGCGGCGGTGGTTGTAAAGAGAGCTCCCCGAGGGTTCCTGTTGTTACGTTCGTAGGAGAAGCGGCGTCTGCGAAGCGGTGTCCATAATGGTAAGTCCGGCTGGGCAGCGGTCGGGAGCTGGGACTGAGGTTAGGGTTCAAACTGGTGCCTAGTGAGGCGGGACGGGACGGTAGTGCAGATGCCGAGTCACCCGGGCCTGAGGCCGGCCCGCCTGCCTGTCCCGGGCGCTCGGGGCATGAGCCGGACAGTTGGCCACCGACCGCGTCTGTTCGTCTCCGCTTGTCTGGAACATGATTTTCTTTCCTTAGCTGGGCTTGAGTTCCTCGTGTGTAGGAAAGATCGTACGTTTGTGTCCACCCATAGGTCTCGAAAGCACTCGACACGCAACAGGTTTCCATAAACCCAAAGTTACCTAGAAAGTTGGTGGGGGTGGGAGTGGGGAGCCGAATCAGGCACTTCCCAGGGAGAATCCGCAGGGGGATCCCCATGGGCGTGGAGGACATCCAGCTGTTTGCCCCAGCGCGGTCAGCTCTGCATCTGGATTCGTGCCTTCAGACAAACACCGTTGTGTTGTGTTCAGTAGTGATGATCGTAGCTAATATTTTCTGGCGCTTGTTCTGTCATACCTATAGTCCCTCAGTACATTTTATCCCCTTTAATCTCTGCAATCCCCCTGGGGGCAAAGGGTGGTTATTGTCATTTTACACTAGAGAAAACTAAAGTTTTCAGAGATAATTTACTCCAGGTCACGAAAGTGAGGAGTGGAGAGTTGAAGCCAGGACTGTCTGGCTGCAATAAAGGAAAGACATGGAGTCAGAAGTAAGCAAGGGGGTTAGCTCAGTGTAGAGCGCTTGCCTAGCAAGTGCAAGGCCCTGAGTTGGATCCCCAGCACTACACACACACACACACACACACACACACACACACACACACACACACACGGCAAAAAAAAAAAGAAGTAGTAAGCAGGATGGGGCAGGGAAGGTTCTTGGGAAAATGAACTAGAGAAGGCTTGTTAAGGGTGTTGCATACTTTGTGCGCGTTTTCCTCTTCCATGTTTGGAAGAAAAGAAATGGCTTAGGTGGGGGGGTGTGGTGAGAGGATTTTTGATGAGGCCCCTACTCCTCTGCCCTCAGTCATCCAGAAGGTGTTTCATTTGTTGTGCTTCTACCCAAGATTGAGTTGAACATTTCTGGCACTTAAAAGAAGAGAGACAAAATGACTGAAAACTACTGTGCCAGAGTTCTATGTAGTGAAGAACCATCTAAGATTGTAAGCAGGCACATGCTATATCTACGTTTTAGGGAGTTAGCTGATTCAGCTTACTAATTTTGTAATTACTAGTAGAACTACTTATCATTAGGTACTGTCCTCACCACATTTTTCCCTCTTCACAGACCCTGGCAATCACCATTCCACTTTCTGTATCTGAATTTCTATAGCTACTTCGTGTGAGTGGAATTATTTGGTGTACGTCCTTTTGTGACTGTTGTATTTCACTTAGCATAATGTCCTCAAGGCTCATCTATGTGACAGGATTTCTTTCTTTATAAGGGTGAACAGTATTCCATTGTGTGTATGTAACATTTTGTTTCTTCATATGTCGATGGACATTTGAGTTGCTTCCACTTTTTGATATTATAATAATGCTGTTATGAGCAGGAGTGTTCCTGCCTTTAATTCTTTTGGGTATATACCCTGCTGTGAGATTTTATATTCTCTTCTCAAATGTCATACTAATTGCAATACTTTTTTTAAATTTTATTTTAATGGCATTGCAATACTTTGAGAAAACCCCAAGTTAATCTGTAACATGTTGCCAAGCCTGGTCTTCGTCCCCAAGTTAAGAGCTCAGATCTTTAACCTTTTTATATGTCTCAACCTTGTTTGTTGGTGTGAGAAAGGACCATGGTGTAGTACAACATTTATACCTGCTGCCTGCTGTGATAGTGTGCAGGAGAGGCACTAGCCCAGACACGGGGCAGAGCAAAGGAGCCTTCCTGGAGAAAGGAAAGGAGTGCAGTCTGGAATACCTTTTCTTATTTCCTGCCTGGCTCCCTCTCATGGCATATAGGTCTCTCTGCAAGTAGTCTTTTCCTGACTACCTGCTAAAATGTCATTCCCAGGAGGTCTGTGTCCCCTTACTCTGGTTCTTGTCTTAGAACTACCTGATGTATTTTCTTCTGCATATCTCTCTTGCCTTGAACATCAGGTGTACCGGGGCAGAGGTGATATCTATTGTTCTGGTGAGCAAGCATCACTAGGATTATGTTGTCTTAGTGTCCAATAGAGCCTGGCAGATAGTAGGTAATGCTCAATTAATAAATGTCTTTTAAATTAACTTTAATAGGAAATGGGTTCCAAGTGGAAGAATTAGTCCAGGTAGGAGCATGGTAGGTTAGGAGACAGGGATGGTCAATAACAAGTCTCTTTGAGGTGTACAGGAGGTTCAACCTTGATCCTGAGGATAGGAGCAACTCTGAACAAAATAAGGTTAGCTTTGGTGTAGCCAGCTTTATGTTTTAGTAAGATGTGCTGTCTAGAGATGGTGGAATTATACGTGAGGGATGAGACTGGCTAAGCTAGAAAGGATTTGACGTGTACTACTGCTGAAGATACTGGAACATTCTGGTTAATCAAGATTTCAGTACATTGTGTTTTTCAACCATGTTTAGCAGTATTAATGACCTGGACATGTTTAGGCTTTTGGCTTGAAGAAATGTACCTTTGTGACAAGCACAGTGGCTTTCACCTGTAGTTCCAGCTACTTGAAACTAACCTGGGCAACATAGCAAGACCCTATCACTAAAAATGAAAAAAATTTTTTTTAAAAATGCCTTCATTCTGTTTTAATGCCAGTATTTCTTTTCTCCTAGTTCTCTTTCAACATGTTCGACCACCCGATTCCCCGGGTCTTCCAGAACCGCTTCTCTACACAGTACCGCTGCTTCTCCGTGTCCATGCTAGCAGGGCCTAATGACAGGTCAGATGTGGAGAAAGGAGGGAAGAGTATGTGCTTGTTTTTATTTTGAATAGTAACCTTTCCTGCCCTAGTCTTTCCTGCCCTAGTCTATGGGTTGGGGAAGCGTATAGACTTCCCCAACTCATACTTTGCATGTGAGCAACAGAAGCTATTCTTATAGTAAAAATGTCACGTTTCTAACTTGCTGAGTAGGCGGGGCTGGTGGGAGTAGAGTGCTAATCATGATTAGATTTATGATGAGGAGACATTCGGTCCCCCAAATAAATAATATCAAGTAACATTCCTTAAGAAAGATCATTATGAAATTCTCCCTACTCTAAAAATATTACTTAAAGCTTCTTTACGGATATGAAAGAAACTGCCCCTTGCCCTTGGTCTATCCTTTTTGTTTTAATTTTCTTAATATTTCTTAAATATTCCTTCCACAGTAATTATGCCGCCCTCAGCCCTCGATCAACTCAGTAAGTATTTTCTAAGTGACTTGAGAACGTTTATAAGTATGGACTCCAGACGTCAGCATAGGCTCTTCTGTACATGTAGACACAGGTGAACTTTGTCCACAGCTAGTCAGGATTCAGCCCTGGAGGGCACCTGCTAGGCTGAGAGAACCAGCAACATGTGCCAGGACAAGGTTATGTGTGGTTGTGGCCTGCCATGCAGGCATGGGCCAGTGAGCACTCAACTTACCCAGTGCCATGGGCCCTTCAAGTCCCTGCTCTGCGAACGAGGTTCCTCTCCCTGAACTCCCCCAAAGTTTGTTTCAGGAATCTGTCAGAGTTAAATAAAGGTAGAAGGATGAAGTCCTTTACAGTGTTGATCTAGTTCATGGCGTTGGCTGGACTTACTGGCTTTTCTCCTAAAGGAAGAAATGATTAGTTCACAAGAGGACAGTGCAAGGCCTTCTCATCTCCTCTCCAGACATCTTTCCTGAGCCCTGCACCCCATTTCTCGCCACCAGTGTGCCATTGCATGCTGAGCACGTCAAAGATTGAGCCATCATCTTCTCTTGCTGGGCTCCCACCTACTAACAGCAGCAGATAAGGTCTAGTCACATACTTCTTCTCTTTCCTCCAACCACTCTAATGGACAGGCCCAGTCTTGCCCTTTAAGACTCAGAGGTGTTTCCACTTTGAATCACTCCTGTGGGAGGCAGGAGACTAGACACTGGTCATAGGGACATAGTGATGGCTTGTAGAGAACAGGTGCTGGCTCTGGTGTCACTATGCTTAGCTTTTGCACCTTGCCCAGCCCAACTCTAGACTAATGTCCTGGCTTCTCTAGACCTCAATGTTGTCTTCCTTAATCAGGGACATCCACAGCCCTTGTGCGTTGGAGCTGCTGTGGTATGAATATAAACAAACCAAGCCCATCTGATTCCAGCTATGGAAGGGGAGACAATCCTTGAGCTGTGGCCATACCCAGTGGAGTCCTTGGCTCAGCCAGCAGGTAGATAGAGCCATGGGGTTCACAGTGGCAGTAGTGTTCACAGACCTGTCATTTTAAGGAGGGAGTAGCCCTCTAGAGAGGCCTTGTTTTCAGAATGAGCTGACCCGGGAACCAGGCACCAGGTGTGACCCTTAGCACAAGTATCCAGAAGACACTCAGTGATTAGATCAGTGGTGCTAAGGTCAGATAAGTGTTATTCAAATCTCTTAAGTCGTGGAAGAAATCCTTTTATAGCAAATAACATCATATAAGGAGTCCTAATTTACAAAATACAGGGTCAGTCCTCTGGTGTGAGGGGATTCGGGGGCCCCAAGGCATTTCTCTAAATCACACATTGCAGTTTGGAAATCATGGGCTGAGGAACATTAGAGTCTCCTTCAACTGTATCAATCTTGGACCTTTGGCTGAACCCTGAGTCAGTACACCCCTGGTCAGCTTCCAGCTTCCACAGCTGGGAGGTGCCTTCAGGACATTAGTTGCCCTGGCCCCTGGGCTTTGGCACTGCTAGTATCAGTCACTGATGTGATAGTGGTGGCACCCATCCCTAGCGCACCTCCATGGTAAGGTGCTCCTTCCTGGGCTTCTCCAGAGCTTCCTGCCCCAGCTCCTCACTTGGTTTGCTTTATTAGAATTTTAGAGAGATCCCAAGAATCTACGTTACCTCCTGATGCAAAATGAGTTTCTGTTGATATGTTCGCCTAACCTGACAAAGTCAGGTCTACCTCAGTAGCCGAGTACTCCCCAGACCAAAGCCAACAGCCTTTGTTTGGATGGCAGCATCACCACTTGAGCTGTGTAATAGGAGGCATGCTACTTTACCTGCATGCTTCAATTTGCCCATAGATAGAAAAGGGATGATAATTACTCCCTGACTATTCTGGGAAGATTGAACAAGGGTCCAGGACAGGACACCACCATCAGTACCTTGTCAGATCTCTCCCTCAGGTCCCTGGTCTCCTGGATTTCCTACCTCCCATGGACAGCCCCTCCTTTCCATCCCCCCTGTATCTCTTAAGGCAGCCTGCTAGCATTCCTGTTTGCCAGTTCTTCCTCTCTATGCAGCTCTCACCTCATCCACCAGTTGTGTGAGGAGGCACACCATGTCATGACCTTGCTGACCCCATCTTGCCCATTGGGCCCAGACACTAGGTTTTGCCCTTCATGCTATCTCATCCCAATTCCCCTTCCCATTCCTGACCATTTCCACACCCATTCCCAGCCCGTCTTGCCCAGTTGTCTGTCTATCTACGAACTGCCTGAGGTCTTCCCTTGTATGCCTTTGCTCATTCTGGCCCCTCTACCTGGATTCCCTCCCTAGCTTGCCTGCCCAGTGTCCGGGAGAATGGGTTCTGCAGCAGCCCAGGCCCTGCCCCCTCCCTCACTGCCCTTTCCACAGCACCTGTAGCACCTGGATATGTATGTTTATTTTCTCTCCCATTTTTCCAATTTGAAACTTTTGACTCTAGGGATTTTTGGGTAGCACATGATTGGCACTTAAGTTACTGACAGATGAACCTGTTACTTTTTAAAAGTGATTTCATGGTAGGGGGTGTAGCTCAGTAGCAGAGTGCTTGCCTAGCTTGTACAAGGCCAAGTTTGTGCCAGTGCTGCATGATGAAGTCACTAGAAATTCCTCCTCTGGGCTGTGCGCTGTGTTGTTGCAGGCAGTGATGCATCCCTACCTTGAGTAGTAAGGAGTATGTTGGGGGCAGGAGCTGCAGAGAGGCAAATACTCAAGGAACAAGGCCTCTGTGAGCAGTAAGGAGGCTCCTTCTAGAGGACAGTGTTGGGTGAACCAGGGTTCCCCCCTTCATAGGAGCCGTGCCTTGGGGTGCCTTACCTGAACCATGCCTCATAACATTTTTGTTCTTCTTAGGCCGACTTAACATTACCTATCCCATGCTGTTCAAACTGACGAATAAGAATTCAGACCGCATGACACACTGTGGTGTGCTGGAATTCGTGGCTGATGAGGGCATCTGCTACCTCCCACACTGGGTGAGTGGGGCCGCCAAGGTCTCTGGAGAGTCTGTGACCCTTTGCCTGTCACAAGATGGGAACTTCATAGAAAGGGACCCCTCAGTCCACCATGTGTATGCACACTCAAGAGTCCTGCTCACGAGCAATAGTCCAGTGAGAGGAAGGGATTTAAAACACTGCGCTCTGCTATGCTGTAAACAAGTCTACCTGGCTGTGGACACACAGGTCTGATGAACTTGAAGGGTGTCATTGTATACCTAGATGTCAAAAGTACAAGAACCTCCAGAGCTTGTACATAGAGGTGAGCCTTTTAGGTAGGAGCCTGAGGTGGTAAGCATTCCACATAGGTGGTTTTGAGAACCATGCAGCTCCTAGCTGGCTGTGATGGCACACGCCTGTAATCCCAGCATTTGGGAGGCTGAGGCAGGAGGATTGCTGTGGGTTCAAGGACAGCCTGGGCTGTATAGTGAGTTAAAGGCCAGCCTGAGCTACACAGCAACACCCTGTCTCAAAAAACCAAAAAAAAAAAAAAGAGAACCATGTAGCTCCCTTTTCCCCTTTCTTCTCCCTACCTCTACACCTACCCCACCACCACTTGTGACATCCTTAGCTTTGGAAAGTCCATAGAGAGAAACATGCGTCTTCCTCTCTGTGCTTTAATTATGTCAGTGCCAAGAGTCCTCTCTGTAGGCTGGGCAGGTTTGGGAACATACAGAAGTGGTTCAGCTGCCACACCTTGAAGCCGCACTGCCACCAGAGCAATGGTCTGAGGCACAACCCACCTCCTGCTGGTTCTTGTCATGGTGATCACAACATTTTCAAAAGTGGCCTTTCCTCTTTTTGACATTAAAGGCGATTACAAATTCTAAATGTCCCTTGCCTCCTACAGGGGACAAGCTGCCCAGCACCACTGTGGGGATGACTGTTTTCTTTGGCCAGGTCACAGGGTCCTTCATGACTCATAGCCCTGGCCAGCTGCTCCCCGCCTACATTAGGAGCAGTCTAGGCTTTCTCCTCACCTAGACTAACCTGGCCTCAGATCTGTAGGGGGTTCTTACTCATGCCTGAAAGCCCAGACCAGGTTCACTTCCCTCCTCAGTTTCCCTCCTGTGCACTTGCCACTCAGCACCTTGTGTCTAGAGGTGCATGAGGCCACATCCTACTTATCTGGTACAACACCCAGTCACTGAAGCTACTCTAGGTGGCTGGAGAGTTGGGCAGCAATTATTCCTCTGGTTCTTTCTGTTCCTGCAGTCGACAGTCTGACTCACCTGTAGAAGTGAAAGAGGAGCTGGGGACACTGTACCTTGAAGATTCTCTCCAGTGCAGACTTGGAGTTTGAGTAGCCACTCATCCAAACTCTTTGACCACTTTGGACCGAAAACTAACTGAAATCCTTTTTCTCTGAGAAGCTTCATACCATCTAGGAAGCCTCAGGAGATGCAAGGCTGCAGGGTCTACCTCTCTGGACTACCTCTACCTTCCTCCTTCTAACATGGGCACACAGTTGCCTGGCATCTTCCAGCTGCTGACTTGGGCAGTAGAGGTCATGTGAGCAAGAGCTTTTCCTTGGCTATTTGGCAGGCTGCACCCCACCTGGAATTCCCAAGCTTCTGGGGAACTGGAACAAGTGTTAGTCTGTCTTCTAGCAGGTAGGGCCTTATCTGCTGCCCTAGACCTCAATCTCTGCATGAGTCCACTTGGGAGCATTAGTATATGTACCAGGCCAGGTGCCTGACATGCTGGGTGTGTGCCACATGGCACATGTTAGGACACTTGCAAAGCAAGATTACAGCTCCTGCTGCCTCCTCATTTCCCTTAGCAAACTTCTAATAATAGCCCATTTGTCACCTCCTGTCTGACCTTGTCTTCCACCTTTCTTCATGCTGCCTGTGGTTATGTCCTGCACCTGACTAAGAAAGCAGCCCCCATTCACCACTGCCAGGTCTCCCTCAGGCCTGTGACCACAGCCTTGCCCTATGTACTCTAGGACCTCATGCAACAATTATCCTCCTTCCCCTCACTGACAGATTTTCAGGAAAGTCTGCCTAAGGGACTGGGCACTTGGCCTGTGGCAGGCTAACTTATAGTGCTTAGAGTGCTTCCATTCCCCAGGGTCACAGAACGCTTGGTTGTCAAAGCCAGCTGCTTTACCATCTTGCTATGGTTACCTCTGGCTGCCTGTGGTATTTGAAGGAGCAACCACCCCTCCATTTCTGTCATTTCCACCCTGATGAGAACCTTTCAGCATTAGTGTGTTAGGGCATCCACAGGGTCATCCCAGTGCCCACCCACTTTCATGCTTCACTTCTGACTAGGGCCAGTCTTCCTCCAGGTACAGCTCTTGGCATACCCATCTTTACAAGCTTCCCTCCTCTGGCTTGCCCCATAGCCTCCTGCTCCCTCTTCCCTGAACTGAGTCAACTCCTAACCACTGCTTTTAGTGTAGCATTCTCAAAGAGATGGGATTCACTTCAGGGCAGTCCAGTGTGGGATGGGGTGGGGAATGCCATGGAGAGATAAGTGAAATGAGCTGGGCCTCATTTTGATTATCTGTCATAGTAGGGTGGTGAAGATTCACTCTGTGATTTTCTCAGTTTGTGTGTATGTGTGACATTTTCTTCAAGAAGGTTTAAAATAAGAAAGTAAATAATCCATTCCAGGATATGCAGGGCTCCTCTTTCCTTGCTGCTGACCTGAGACTTGACTGCACTACAGTGACCTGGCTCCCCACAGGCCAGCTACTCATAGGCCTTGTTTCTGTCTTCCATCTCCTTCCTCAGCCGTCATCTGCCTTGCTGATGGTTTAAGATACAGGTGGGGCTGTCTACCAATTTTTTTATAGCCCTCTGAGCAGACATATCTGGGACTTTGTAACCACCTCACAGCCTCAACCATGACAAGCTCTTCCATACAAGGTCATCCTCGTCTTCTGCTATCATCACCTCACCTTAGGTGCAGCCCTTTTTACTCAGGGGTTTGAAAGCTGCTTTTGGGTCAGCTTGGGAGCCCGGAGTTGAGCTGAGCATCCCAGGGAAATGTTTTACTCCAGAAGGCCTGGAGCTGGTGGCCAGTTCTGTGGCCTGACAGTGAAGTAGCCTAAGTAGCCTTTGTAGCAGCTCTTTCTTGGCCTTTTTCCTTCCACTTGTTTCCTTCACTTGATTTTTTTTTCCCTCCTTCTTGACATTGTATCACAATGAAGTTACCTTTCCTCAGGTTTATAGGTGGATGGCAGCTGCAGTAGCTACTTAAGGTTTCATGCAGCCTTTTTTTTTTTTTTAATCATTTTAGATGATGCAGAATCTGCTGTTGGAGGAAGGGGGCCTGGTTCAGGTGGAGAGTGTCAACCTGCAAGTGGCCACATACTCCAAATTCCAGCCTCAGAGCCCGGATTTCCTGGACATCACCAACCCCAAAGCAGTGTATCCTTTTGAAAAAGGGTCGAGCAGGAGATGTAGTTCAGTAGTAGAGCACTTGCCCAGAATGTGTGAGGCCCTGATTTCCATCCCCATTGTCACCAAAATTTGAAAAAAGAAGGACTCCTTAAAGAAGGGTACGCTGGCAGTCATAAACCATCAGGCATTTTGTTAAATCTGTGCCTACTTTGGGAGACACACAGTTATTTGTTATTGAAGTTCTGATTTAAGAATAATAAAATTTAGCCAGGCATGGTAGCACACAGCTGTAATCCCAGCACTTGGGAGGCCGAGGCAGGAGGATCACTGCGAGTTTGAGGCCACCCTGGGCTACATAGTGAGTTCAAGACCAGCCTGAACTACATGATGCAACCCTGTCTCCAAAAAAATGCCAATAATAATAATAATAATAGTATTTAGGTAGAACATCCTGCTAACTCTCAACCTTGGCCAAATGCACTGAGTGTTCAATGGGCCTCCTGTGGTCACTTCCAGATACTTTGTAAAAGGCAAAGTAGAATCCTTTTTTTCAGGTGGACTTTGCCACCTAGCACAAAGCCCAGGATGCACAGTGCATGCTGTCAAAGGAGGGATGTCTCATCCCCGCCCCCTCTATGGACCCCTGGTCCCTCAGCTCAGCCCTGAGCTAGCCAGTCAACCCCACTATACACCCACGCTTAGGCTCATTCATGCCAAACCATTTTTCATGTCCATAAGCAGAAAGCAAAGATGTTAGGTTCTGATTTTTCTTTTTTTTTTTTTTTTAAATGTTTACCTCTGAGCTTAAGCCAGGTATATGTGTTTATAGGTAAGGAATTCAGCAATGTGGGAAAGAGATGTGTGGTGTTTAGTCTGTGGTCAAGACTGTCTCTAGTTTGATGGTTACAGTTGGCTTGTTAAGATCATAGTACAAGCTGGACATGGTGGCATATATCAGGTAGGAGGATTGCAAACTCAAGGCTAGTCTGGGCTACATAGCATAACAAACATTGTTATGAGGATTGCCTTGTGCATGCTAAGCAAATGCTCTCTCACCACATCTTCACCCTTCTTTATTTTTTAAAATGCACACTTAAAAAGAAACACTGAAAAACATGGAAAATTAAAAAGAAAAGGAAAAAAAGCTGCCTCCCTCTCCACCTGCCTGCTCACTATATCCAGGCCTTCTGTCTCCCTTCCCATCTGCTGTCTCCAAGCCCACTGTCAGCAAAAAGCTACAGGTCATCATGTCCTAAATGTGAAGGGGCCACATTAAGTCCTTTGCTGACCATGTCCTCACCCAGTGGCCATATTGAGCCCTTTGCTGGCCAAGTCCTGGCCCTGGGGGCATGCTGTGCTCTCTGTCCATGGTACAGTCATTAGTGGAAGCTTCCTGTCCCACAGGTAGGGAAAGGTCCTATGGGTAGAGCTTCTTAACCTAGAAATGTTTGGCTGTCGCTGACCAGAAGGGACCCCTGCCTCTGTGACCATAGTCCCTTCTGATCTTTATATTTTCACACATGTTGCAAATCAGACTTACAGGATTGTTTTCAGAAGCTGTTTCTTCGACATGGTTAACCTGTTATTGTGGAGAGAAAAGGTGTTGCTTTTGTCAGATGGCTGTTCTCTGGTCTGACCAACAGTCAGAAGGAAAACAGTGTAAAACACAGAAGGTAACAAGCTTAAACCAGAGCATGTACCAAGTATGCAGAAGTGATGCAAGAAGCCAGCTCTAACCTCAGGGGCCAAGTGTTCTGGGTGTTAAGGTTCAACTTAGGCTCAGTTCCTCCATGTTCGAGTGGAAGTCAGAGCACTCTCTTGCAGAATCACTGGAAATATTCCATTGTTTTTTATTAATTACTTTTGCAGTGCTGGGGATCAAACTCAGAGATTTGTTTGAGCACTCTAGGCAAGCATTGTGCCATCCAGCTTCATCCCCAGCCCAAAGCTGCTGTGTGTTTTAGTACCAGCATGTTGTATACTCCTTGTCTGCCCAACTAACCATCCAACCTCTTACAGACACTTGTTACATATTGAAGGCATGTATCTTGCCATGTTGCCTTGACAGTGTGTGTCCACAGATTAGAAAATGCGCTAAGAAACTTTGCCTGTCTGACCACTGGAGATGTGATTGCCATCAACTACAATGAGAAGGTATGTGAACCACCCTTAACACAGCTTTTACCAAAAAAGAGCCACTTGCACTGTAATCTTAGCACTCAGGAGGCTCAGGCAGGAGGATCGCTGTGAGTTAGAAGCCAGCCTGGGCTATGTATTGCGTTCAAAGCCAGCCTGAACTACACAAGAAGACCCTGTCTCAAAAAAAGAAAGAAAATAAAAACCCCAAAATTTCTTTCTGTAAATTATAGAGCTATAATTCACTCAGCAACTCTGTTTGAAGGATTAGTTGCATTTATAGATGAATAAGCTTAATGTTGTTACATTTATTAATCTTACCTCTGTGTACAGTGGCAACACTGCCAATTCTGCCTCTGTTTAATATAGATTTTTTTTTTTTTTTTTGTGGTACCGGGGATCGAACTCAGGCCCTTGTGCTTGCAAGGCAAGCACTCTAATCACTGAGCTAAATCCTCAGCCCCCTGCCTCTGTTTAAAAGGTCTTCATTGTACTTATAATATAAGCTAAGCCCTTTGCCCTTCTATCAGGACCCAGAAAACAGGACCCAGTTGGGTTCTTGTCTTTTTGATGTCCTCCCTTGGAAGCAGACAGGCCTTAGAGGAGCTGGCCCTTGTAACAGTTGAGTACTGTTGGGCACCTTGGAAGCAGAGCCTGACTCTGTTTGGGGACAGCACCTGCTGGAGTTACCTCTTCTTCTCATGGGAGCCCACATTTTCTTTAATTTCACTTTTCCCTTGGCAGTTCCTCTGGGCTAGCCCTTCCTGACATAGGTTTTTTGGGTGTAAATGCCTTTTACGATCATTCAGGATTCCATGCTTCTTAGATATCTTATTCTAGACAATTTAGCCAATGAATGAAATGCTAAGTGAGTTCCCACAAAATTCAAGAAGGTGTCTACTTTCCCATTATCCGTGGAAACATGTTTGAAGGAGGATGTGATAACTGGAATTCTGCCACTAGGCTGACTACTCTAAGTGTGGAGCATAGCAGTATGAGTGCCTCTGATCTACTGTGACGGTTAATAGTTGACCTCATGGAGCTGCTGCTGGTGCCACCCTTCAGTGGTGAAGAATGACCCCAGCCAGGCTTTGCCTGGCTTTCCTTGAGGCCAGTGCTCAGCTCCTTCACAACGTTGCCTGGTTCCTCCAGCCTGGAGCTCCCACAGCCATGTCACAGGAATGCACGAACCAGCCAGGTCCTCCCTTGCACGGTCTAGAGGCCAGTTACTCACTTAATGTCTGTAGGAATCTAGCTTCTTCTCTGGCCGTTGCCTAATGTGTGAGGCATCTGATACTGTAACTCTTACTTTCCAAGTTTGTGGGTTTGAAATCACATTTTTTTTTTTTTATAAAAACTACAAAAATAGGGCTTGGGATTTAGTCCAATGGTTAGAGTGCTTGCCTTGCAAGCACAAGGTCCTGAGTTCGATCCCCAACCCCCCCCCATGCACTTTTTGTCTCTACTTTCATGGAGAATATTTTTGGTGCTGTCTAACTTAACTGAATATTTTAAGCTTTTACAATTAATTATAGGCAGCCTTCAGCCTTCATGTTCTTGTTTTTTTGTTTTGGTTTTGTTTTGAGCCAGGGTCTCACTGTGTGGTTCAGGCTGGCCTTGAACTCAGTATGTAGTCCAGGCTGGCCTACAACTCGTGGCAATCCTTGTGTCTCAGCCTCCTGAGTGCTAGGAATACAGGCATGTGCAACCACGCCAGCCATGTTGTTGTTGTTGTTAGCTAAGAGAGGACGGTTTATTTGAAAGTGGAGAAAAGGGGGAAGAGAGAGATGATAGATAGCTACTCAATGAGTTGGGGGCATTTGAAAGCGAAATATTTGTGGATTCTTGTCTGTGACTTCATTTTATTGAGATCCTTTTCCCATGTAGGCCCCTTGATCTGATTGGCTCTGTGGCTGTCTTTGGTCCTCCCCTTGAATTTCTTCTGGTCATATGACCTATCCTTGTTTGGTGGAGGCTAGGATTATGAGTAAGGGGCTTAGAGACAAGTAGTTTAGGCTGAAGTATTAAGTAAAGGGGCTTATGTTGATCATGCTACTTGAGACCTTCGTGAGGTTAGTTTCTTTGGCTTTGTCTTTCTGATTTCTTGAGCCTAATCAGCAGAGGCAGATCCCACTGCCCTAAGTCTCTCTATTAACCTCTAACCAACCTCAAGGAGACCTTTATCCTGTCTTTTCCCTACTTATGGAGCCCCTGTCCCTACATTCCCTGCTGTAGACAACCATCCAACAGCT
The DNA here is from genome assembly GCA_004026905.1 of Hystrix cristata. Classification (NCBI taxonomy): domain Eukaryota; kingdom Metazoa; phylum Chordata; class Mammalia; order Rodentia; family Hystricidae; genus Hystrix; species Hystrix cristata. The sequence goes on from PVJO010002315.1 coordinate 57,293, forward strand.
GTTGGGGAAACAGGTGATGACCGATCTGGCTTCTTCAATCTGAATGGATTTGTAGTTGGGAAGCAGTGGATGGAAGTCTTTAGCAGGGAGGTTCATCTGATAGGCCTTGGCAGAAGAAGTCTGGCACCTTTATAGTGGGTCTCATCTGTATGATTACTTGGCATTTGGCAACCTTCACTGCCCATGCACCAGTTAATGTAATGTCTGGGGAGGGGTGTACACCATGCCACTGCTCTGCTGGAACACAGAGCTCTCAGGGATTGTAAAGCCAGCCCCAGTAAAGAATTAAGCCAAGTTTAAACTAAGAGAAGGTGAATTATTTGAAGGTGGAAAAAAGGGGGGAAGAGAGAGAGAGAGAGAGAGAGAGATGATAGATAGTTACTCTGGATGAGTAGGGAGTATTCAAATGCAAAATATTCTCTTGTTATTGTTCTTAACGTTAATCTATTGACAGGCATTTTGGGTATACATTATTATGAGCAAAGTTGCAGTGAGCATTCTTAGAATTTTCTCTATGGGGTACTTAGTTAATTACTTAGAATAAATTCCTAGAAGCAAACTTTCTGGGTAAAAGGTATTATCTTCACAACACAATGCATAACTACCATGTAAAACCACTAATGGTCTCATTGGAGCTATATATGGGGAAAAACATCTCCATAACAGTGAACATAAAGGCAGCCCACCCTTCAGCAGCAGTTGTTGAAGGAAGAGGTGCAACTGGGGGATGGTGTCAGGGGTATGAAGATTTTGTCCACAGGTACCAGATAGAAAGCCCTAGTAACTGGATGTTGCCAGCCCCCAGTGCTGCCTCAAAACTATCCACCTGATCTACGTGTTCTTCCTGCAGATCTATGAATTACGGGTGATGGAAACCAAACCTGACAAGGCTGTGTCTATCATTGAGTGTGACATGAATGTGAGTGGCTTTTTATGGTTTCACTGGGTTAAGCCCAGGGCCCCATGAGATGGTCCCACAGTGCCTGGGATTACTTCGGAGAAGGATGCTGTCAGAACATCCATGAGAAAACCACTTACCTAGTGAACCATACCAAGGAGTAGAGGTGGGAGACTTTACTACCAGTGCAGAGGTGGCTGAATGTAGAGTTTGTTCAGACCTGCCAAAAAATGAGTATTCTTAACTAAAGAAGCCTTCTTAGCCTGCTGAGTAGGAACAAATTGCTGATGCATACAACATCCAGAATGCAAGCAAAAAGGCCAGTCCCCAAAGGCTGCATACAGGGCTGGTTTCCTTTTGTAACATTCTTAAGGTATCAGTTTTTCAGGTATAGAAGACAGATTAGTGGTTGCCAGGGGTACAGGGGATCCTTGTGGTAGTGGAACTGTTCACTGTCTTCACTGTGGTGATGGATACACAGTTTTCATGGTGATAAAATTAAATAGAACTAATCATGGGTGTGTGCACACATACATGTACATACACGAACTGGGAGCACTATATAAGACTAATGTTTACCAATATTGATGTCCAGCAGTACTTCGTAAAGTGTTATCATTGGTAGAACTGGGCCAAGTGTATCAGGCATATTTCTCAGAATCATTTGTTAGACCTTTATATGACTCGCAGTTGTCTCAAAATAGCCGAAGGGCTGAGTGTGGCCATATCTCAAAACTTTACCTTTCATCTGGGAAATGCAGGTGGACTTTGATGCTCCTCTGGGCTACAAAGAACCCGAAAGACAAGTCCAGCACGAGGAGTCAACAGTAAGTGGTTTCTCCAGAAGCCGTTCCCAACCCATATCATACTTCTGCTCTTTTTTTTTTGTTCTAGTGCTTCTTTTGATTGGCCTTTACATTTCCAGCTTCTTTTCACCTTGCCTCTTAGGGGGACAGTGTATCCTAATTGGGGGGAAGGACAGCAATAGAAACTGGACTCTGAGGGAAAAGCTAAGTGTTCCTGATGAGAAGCTCACTTCCTGTTTTCTGTCTTCCCATCAGGAAGGAGAAGCTGACCACAGTGGCTATGCTGGAGAGCTGGGCTTCCGTGTGAGTACCAGGCTGTACATCTTACTCTATGCTCTCTTAAACCAGGACATTTACTGCAAGCTATTATCTGTGATGCTTTGCGGGCATCAGCAAAGGCTGGGCTCTAGGTATCCATTCACACTTTAATTAGGCACTTACTTAGTTATCAAACCCTTTTATACTTCGTCTTCTGCAGTCCTAGCAACCCTATAAGACAGCCCCAACTTATTCTTGTTCTTTTTAAAAACTTATACCCTACCAAAAAGTTAAACTAGTAAAACAGATACATGAATACCCTTCTTTTAGGTCAGCAGTAGTGAACCTTTTAAAAACCAAGTGCCCAGGGGTTGGGGATTTAATTTAGCTCAGTGGTAGAGCACTTGCCTAGCAAGTACAAGGCGCTAAATTCAATTCCCCAGCACCCAAAAAATAAACAAAAACAAATAAAAAATAAAAATTGAGTGCCCAAATGAGAACCCAAAACCCACTTATTTATCACAAAGTGCCAACATTGCAGTTAAACCTGAATACTGAGATTTTAGTTTAGAAGAAACAATGCATAACATCTTTTGTCTTAAAAACATACTAACAGAGCTTTCAATGGTACAGACAGCTTTTTATCGATAGGTAAAAGTTTGTATTTAGTATGCTTTTGCACAGTTAATGTGATCTTTGCTGTTGTATGCATGCTGATGATTTATCAAACTTTGGCTCATATTTCGTTAGTTTGAAAGCAACATGTGCAGCACTCAGGTCATCTTTTAGTCTGTTCTTTGTATCAGATTTGATACAATTCAAAGCTGAAAACAGCTGTATAACAAGTAAAAGATGATCCAGACAAAGTAGGATAAACAATCCCAAATGTTTTCATTGACTTAAAATTATTTGGTAGAGAATTCCACACTTTAAAGATTTAGCTGGGCGTGGTGGCGCATGCCTGTAATCCCAGGACTAGGGAGGTAGGGGCAAGAGGATTGCCATGAGTTCGAGGCCAGCCTGGGCTACATAGTGAGCTCAAGGCCAGCCTGCACGCAAGTCTGCCTCACAAAACCAAAAAAAAAGAAAGAAGAAAAATTTCATTTTCAGAACTACCAACTGGAGCTGAGGATTTAGCTCAGTGGTTAGAGTGCTTATCTTGCAAGCACAAGGCCCTGAGTTTGATCCCCATCACCAACCATGCTGTCCTCTGTCATCCCTTAACAGTCTGTCTTCTCAAGTGTTGCACACAGGTCATAGAATTTATTTTTCTAGATAGAGCTTTCTTAAAATTCCAGTAGCTCCATTTCTAGATTTCCAAACTCTAACCAGTGTAAGCAGGAAAGATCGAGTTCTTCAAATTTGGCTTAACCTGGAGAATTAAGAAAACACAGGGCATAAAATAAATTAAAAAAAAAAAAAAGAAAGAAAACACAGGGTTGTCTCTATTTTCCAGAACTGTAAAAATCTGTTACTAAAATTCTCCTTTGCAGGGCTGGGGATTTAGCTAAGTGGTTAGAGCACAAGACCCTGAGTTCGATCCCCGGCACAAAAAAAAAAAAAAAAAAATTCTCCTTTGCAGTGATACAATGCTAGAATATTCTTTGTACATTTCCTGATGGCTTGTAGGATTGTCTGCAAATGTAGAATTTTCTAAATGCATTTTTAGATTTGAAAATTATTTCAGCTGCCCACATTCAAGGTCTCTCTCAAAAACCTGCAGTTTTCTCTCAAATGTTTTGATGTTACAAAATATCCTTTCTGCTCTTTTCTGTAGTTTTTTGTTCAGTACATTGAAGTGTAGTGTAAAATCTGTAAAAAATATGAAGTTGTTGAGCCAGGCCATATGAGTGAACTGTTGATATTCCTGCCCTTTTTTCATTCATAAACAGCCTAATTTTATCCAAGCAGGCTACAAATCTGCCCAGGACTCATACTCAGCCATCAGACATTATTGTAGCTAAGTAAAGCATTATACTGTGTCTGAACATCATTAAGAAGTGCTTGACTCTGTCAAAAATTAAAAGCACAAGCCATGATGAAATTCACCATTTTTGTGACATCCTTGAGGACATTGTCTAATTTTTTGCTGCTTTCCCTGGCACAGAGAGCTTCTTGATGTATATAGTACAATGAAACTGAATGACTGAATGTTTAGCTTCTTTAACAAAGAACTGTATGAAACCAGATGTTTCTCCCACCATGCAAAGTATCCCATCACTAGTAGTTGAAACCACTTTTTCTGGTCTTGTGTCTTGTGACAAAAAAGCCTCCATCCTAGCATTGTAGATATCTATCCCTTGTATTCTTCCAGGCAAAGACACTAGTTTCACCAGCCTTCTCTCATGATGTCACCAACAGCATAATGCAGAATTACTGCTAGCCTTACATGATTATTTGTATCTGCTTTCATCCAAGCACATGGAGTAACAGGCTGCCTTTTGTAAGTCGGCGAGGAGCTGCTGACTAATATCACTTGCCATACCCAGGACTTGATCTTTAACAGTATCTCTGCTAAGTGACATCTTAGAGATGTCTTGCATAATTGTATCCTTGTTTGGGAAATAATGAAAAAGGGAATTACTCTCAGACAACATGACTATTTTGATAAAATCCCCATCAGAGAAGAGCTTAACATGTTTTGCTATGCACAGTGAAATTTGAAAGCTGGCAGCTGTCAGATGATTTGTTTTAGAAAGATAGTTGCAACAACTAAGAGACTGGGAATGATATTTTCTCAGTTGCCCTTCAAGAAACTCTTTCCTTTCAGTTTCACCAAATTTGGCAACACTTTTGTGGTTGGTGTTTTGTTTTCAGGGTTTTTTGGGTTTTTTTGCTGCAGTCATTTGTTGGTGTGGTTTTCAATTTTGGTTCTTTTGCTGTAGTCATTTGTTGATGTTCAAGACTTGGAGTCTACAAAAACACAAAATTTAAAAAACAAAAATGAAGCACCCTATGCCAAAAATAGTTAACATTCTTATTAAGCTGGGCATGGTGGCGCACACCTGTGATCCCAGCACTCGGGAGGCCGAGCCAGGAGGATTGCCATGAGGAGGAGGCTAGCCTGGACTACATAGGGAGACCATGTCTCAAAAAACAAAAAAAAGAGAGAGAGAATTGGATATTCCCCAAATCAACAATCTATGGCAGTGAGTCTCAGTTGGTGTTCCTCTTGAATTTGCTGACTACCAGCACAAGGGGGCAGTGTTCCACTGACCACCAGCTTTTGGCCTCTGAGTGCATTTCCTACTGTGTGGGGGCTTCTGAAAATCACAGCCAGTCCAAGCAAATACATATATTGTTGTTCTTGTTTTCATAAATTCTTCACAAACAACTAAATATGAAAGGCTGCAGATTCAAGCATGCCAGGAGGGCAGCACGTTAAAAGAATCTTAATTAGAGCATCTCTTTGCTAAATCTTAGATAATAAATTTCAATTCTTCATAAGAAAAATCAAAGCTAAAACCTTATGTTAATAAGAACAAATGTATTAAATCTCACAGCCAGTCCAAACAAATATATATATATCCTTTGCAGCACACTGACCAGCCATGCAAAACCTTGGACAAGTAACAGCTAATGACTCACGGCTGGTGACATCATCACCTGGCACCACTACTCCTTTCCAAGCATGCGCATGGCCCTTATGTGCACTGTTATCTGATGCTCAGATGCTGGGGCAACTTGGCTTGTGTGCCAACAAGGGGCTCTGCGTGCCCACTGTGGCATGCATGCGATAGTTTCGCCACCACTGTTTTAGGTTCACCAGTATATTTACCACATTTGCTTTTATCTCTCTCTAAAAGCATATCCTATTTTTCTTTGCCCAAACTAAAAGTAAGCTGCAAACATGACCCTTAGGACCCAGCTACACTACCTGGGAAGCAGGTGGAAATGGTTTATGTGTGGGCACTGGGGTATTAGTAGGCAATGGAAGGAGTATGACTGGTCATTTAGGAAGCTGAGCCTAGGGCAGAGGCTTTAGTCCACCCACAGGGCCTTTTGCTGGGTAGCCTCTGCAAAGGCCGGGACTAGGCCTTTCAACTCATCACTGGCTGCTGGCTGTAAGATAGGTCTTGCAGATTCTGGCAGTACCCTGCAGGCTGGGTGGAAAGAAATCTGCCAAGACTCCAGCAATGCAGGAGCAAGGGTTTTAGTCCTGAGGGTGTATGGGCAGTACCTTCAGCTCATATTCCTAAGTAGTGTCTGAGCAAAGGGCATATCTGTGCTCCATCTCAAGACTCAGTGTTTGACTCTTCTGCTTCCCTGTTCAGGCCTTCTCGGGTTCTGGGAATAGACTGGATGGAAAGAAGAAAGGAGTTGAGCCCAGTCCCTCCCCAATCAAGCCTGGAGACATTAAAAGGTAAGTCTGTCCTGGGTCTGCTTCTGCCAGTGTTTTGTCATTGTCTAAGGAGAGTCCAAGCCATCCCCCTGAGGAGACAAAGCCTGGGCCAGCAAGCTACTGTGTGGACTCAAATCCCCATCTGCTTTCCAGGTGTGGTAAGGCATGACTTCATTGGGTCCAGTGACTCTCATGACTCTCACAACAGATGCTTCGTTTGATGGCTATCACAATGAGGGCAGAGATAAGATGGGTCAGCTGTCTACTGTGTGTGAGCAGAAGGAGAATGCTAGAGATGGGTTCTTTTACCTCTAAAAGAGTGAAGTGAGTGTAACCACAGAAGGATTCATGAGGCTTGAGATGACCCTTTACCGCAGGCCAGGCCCATCTACCACACCCAGTATTTATGCTAAACTAGGACCATTTTCATACTGGTTCTTTGCTAGAAGAATACTGGGACATCACCAAGGGCTGGACAAAGACCTAGGTTGGGGTGCAGTAGTATTTCCCAGAAGGAGTCACCAAAGGACCCTAGTCTTTTATGCTTGCTCTCTCCTGATTATCAAAAGTGAATTTTAGCCCTTTCTTCCTGAAACTAACATTTCTCTGTGTCTTCTTCACAGAGGAATTCCTAATTATGAATTTAAACTTGGTAAGATCACTTTCATCAGAAATTCACGTCCACTGGTCAAAAAAGTTGAAGAGGTAAGTTCTAGTGGTGACTGAGGTTGTTACTATTCTGAATAGGAGGCTTTTGTCCTACTTGCCCCATTCCTAGAGTTCTCTTTTCCTTGATGGCCTGCTTCTATAGAATATGAGTGGGCCTGTTTAGGCTAAGGCCTGGCATCCTGGAAACAGGAGCCACCTCTAGGCTCTGTCACTAAAGAACTAGGTGCCCTATGTGGGCTTGATCTTCTCTTTACTTTCTTCTAGCAGTCTGGACAACACCTTCTAGCCAAGCAGGATGGTTGTGGGATAGAAGGTTAGGGCTGAGCATCCTGCAGGCGTGAAAACTTCGAGGCCTTGTGGCCAGGCCCAGCAGGTGCTTGACCCCAAGCAGTGGTCAGGGTGCAACACGCAGCTTGTTCAATGTGTTTCCTGGGTATAGACACACTTGTTTCTGACAACAGCTTGCCCAGACCACAGGGGCAGTGAGAAGCAGTGGGATTTAAGTGCCCGTCTACCAATATTGCCATACTTTGGCATCATCTAGCAATGGTAACCAGCACTGTACTGGTTGGCAGAGTCCTTGCTAGGTAGCAGGTACCATAATAAATGTTTTATGTGTAACAATTCCAATCACTGAAACAGCCTTTAAGGAGGGTGCTTTAATCTGTCCGTACTTACACAATACATGTATGAAGTTCCAGAGGTATGGATTCTCTGGGCCCAGGGACAGAGCTCCTGACCATTGTATATTCCACTTCAATACCCCAAAATTCTGGAAGTGAGCCCCACTTAGACATCCCAAACAGCAGGCCTCCTTTGGCTGGGCACGCTCCCATCACAGGAGCAAAGAGGAGTGGTTGGCTAAGGGAAGCATCCATCTTGTGGGAACTTATTCCAGGGTGTTGGCCTTGGTCATAAAATTCAGCACACTCTGCAACTGAAGCCAAGACACAATCACCTGAGTGTGATGAATGTTTCTAGAACACCCACTCTTCAGACCTTACCACTTTTCAGATTCCTTTTCTTGAAGAATTGGATGTTTGGGGATCCCTGAGTAGGGCAGAGGGTGGATGTGCTACTGCCTGTTTCAGATGGGCTGCCAGACATGACCAGTCCCTAAGAAACCTGCCCTCCTGACAGCTGAACTCTTCCCCTTTAGTATTTGAGGTAGTTAAGAATAGAGACTGCAGTGCTATCTACATACCAGGGCACCACTTAGGGCTGCTTCTGGCATTAATATTCCTCAGATTGACTCAGTGTTGGGGACTTACCATGCTTAGAAAAACAAATGTGGTCCCCTCATCAGGTTTCACCCTCTGGCACTTCTATAAACCCCTGTCTAGGACTTCACCAGTTACAGGAGGGCTTTTGGCAGACTCAGACTTGAGGCCTCAGTGTCTTAGTGACTTTCTTGTCCCTGGGACAAAATATCAAACATACATAACAAAGGAAGAAAGGTTTATTTTGGTTCAAGGGGTTCAGTTAGTCCATAGGCTCCAAGGCAGAAATGGCATAGCAGAGGGCCATGAGGGATGAAAAGTTGCTCTTATCGTGGCAGCCAGGAAGCAGAGAGAGAAGGGAGGAGCCTCAGGGAGAGATATGTCCTCCAGCTAGTCCATACTTGCTAACAGTAATAAACCAGGTGTGGTGGCGCATACCTGTAATCCTACCACTCAGGAGCCTGAGGCAAGAGGATGGCCATGAGTTTGAGGCCAGCTTGGACTGCATAAAGAGACCTTGTCTCTAATTAAGTAATTAATTAATTAAAAATTTAAAAATGAAAAGGGTTGGAGGGGCTGTGGCTCAGTGGAAAGGCCCTAGGTTCAATCACCAGTACCACAACCAGTCAATCAATAAAAACTGCGCACCATTTTACCTAGAAATTCTACTTCTAGGAAAAATCAGCTATGTACAAGCACATTAAGCTACTCACCACAGCAGTTTATACTACTGCAAACTTAGAAGTAACAAGGACGTCCAGTGGCAGAAGACTGGCTATCCCATGTAACAGAATACTCTGTAGTCTCTGGAGTGTGCCACATAAGAAATTCATTGGCTTAAGACTTCAAAATTAAGTGAGAAAACAGTTTATATAAGCATGTACAGAAATGTGAATAAAAATGTTATTTTTTGGTGATGAAGTTATGGGTGATTTTTTTGAGGAATGTATTTTATATTTTTTATATTAAAAATTATTCTGTAAAAAGATATATAAAAGATCTCATAGTTCAGCTTAGGATTTTTTTACTTTACAACTATGTGAAAGTAATGCACATTCACTAGAAACAATTTTCCTGATATTTTCCTGGGCTAGTAATATGCAATACAATCCTCTCTGCAATGCTAGGTGGCAGCATTGAGTCATCAGCCATACTGTCAAAAAGGAAAACAACCAATACTGGATGGTATGCTATGTTTCTAAGCTACCATGTTTGATAGGTTGGGTGTATTAAATGCATTTTCAGCTTAACAGTATTTCCAACTTAGAATGAGTTTATCAGAACATAAGCCTTCCATAAGTCAAGGAGCATCTGTATATTTAACCTGAAAACAAAGCCAGTGAGAGACTCATAGTTTTGATTCCATAATTTTGTGTCTCAGCACCATAAATTATGATTTGTACTTACATTTCAGAGGCATTTCTTATGAGTAATGTGGAAGGATAATGGTTGAATACACAAGTCCACAGAATAAGGCATTTATTGTAAACCTCCAGAGTTTCTGAAAATAGTTTATTATCTTCACACTTAGGATGAAGCTGGAGGTAGATTCGTCGCTTTCTCTGGAGAAGGACAATCATTGCGTAAAAAGGGAAGAAAGCCTTAAGTCCAGACTGTTGGCTGATTGGAAAATAAAGGAATCAATTGCAACATACTGGCTTTTAGTTACTGGCTCTGACAAGGATGAGACCATCATCAAGAGAATGCTGTTACTTAAGGGTTTGTTTAGTGTTACCCAAGAATTACCAAGTTTAACCTGGACATGGAGCAGCAGAAACATGGTTACGTGCTTGATTTGGGGAAAGAGAAAGCTATCTCTAATGTCCTGTAGGTGGCTACCTTCTTCTACTTTGTTCTTTCAGCTCGAGGACTTTCTTCCTACCCCAGCAAAACAGTTCCTTAATTTCTAACAAACTAGTGTAGGGGATTGAATTAGTCTCCCTCAAGGAGTTCTTTCTCTTTCTTCATTTTCCCTTTTCCCAGGTCAGTTGCAAAGGCACTGTCTTTGGCCTAGAAAAAAAGAAAAAAGGAGTTTAAATATATATTTGCTTTATAAATAGTGCCTATCCTACTACTCTGGCTGCTATTTAAGTGTTTTGAGAAGGGGTGTTTCTATTTTTATTTTACACACTGATTGTTTTCAAAAGTACTACTCAAAAGGAAAACCCGATCCAATTGAGTTCACACTTTTATTTTGACTTCATATGGATATAACTCCTTGGTGAACTTAGTCTAGAATAAACTCCATGATGAAGCCAAATGTAAATGTTAGAATGGATAAATACTAAGGTATGTCCCTCTTTCTGCTTCTCTCCATCCACTTTGCAATTTTCAATTTTAATTTATTAAATTTTCCAAGGTTCTGGTGGTTTGTCTTTTTGTCGTATTTATTTATTCATTCATTGATTTTCTGGGATTTAACACAGGGCCTTGTGAATTCTAAGCATGTGCTCCACCACTAAGCTGTACCTCCAGCCCCAGTGTTTTCTTCAGGACCGCCCCCCACCAAATCAAACTCAGGGCCTTGCACTTGGTAGGCAAGTACTGTACCACTGAGCTAAGTCCCCAACCCCTGATTAGTTTTAATTTACCCTCAGTTCTTCACTTTCTATAATGAGACATCTACCCTACTAATCCAATTATTTTAAAATTTTTCCTTAAGAATAATTCTGAGTCAAAAATTTCAAATAAAAACAGGCATGATTAAAATTTAGATCTCCTCTAAAATTTTGATTAGGTACTACATATTGGTGGTTGGACCACTGACCAGAAGTTAGAGGAAAGCCTACTTACAGATGCTCCATGTTCCATCATGTGGTTAGAAAATTCCTTCCCTGAGGCATCTGGAAAATATAGGGACAAATGAAGCTCCCTGACCCCTGGAGTAAGGATGGGCAGACCCAGCAAGTTCTCCCCAGGTACCAGGATTTGTCCTCTTGCGGGCAGAAGGGTCCCACTCTGGACAGGGCTCCTCTTCAACACTCAAGAGAGGACACCCTCTCCAGGTTGGCAGGTCCAGGGTCTGCCCACCTGTCCTTCATAAGAAGCACCCATGAGTGTCGTGATAGTCAGGGCTCTGCCTTAGGGCACAAACAGCCATCTCTGGCAATGGACGTGATTTTAGAAGGAATGAAGCAGTGTGGTAAGGATCAGTCCCTCCACTTAGTTTCAGTTTCACTAACAGATAAAAGCCCTCCTTGGCAAATAGGCAGCCTGTATGTGCAGGATCACACTGACTAAAAAATTGTCATTTTGTTCATAATGAAGTTACTGTCCCTTGCTTTTTGTCTTTCCTAAGCAGTGAAATTCTTCAGTCCTTTGCTGGAGGCATACTCCTCCCTGGGACAGGAGTGGACCCCATTATTGGGCATTCTGGTGGCAGTTGGGTCCTTCTAATGACAGTGTGGTCACCTGGAGCATTCACCCTAGTTGTTAACTGCTGCACACTGGTCTGCAGTGTCCACTTAGTGTTTTCTCCAAACTTGATGGGTGAACCAGGTACCTCAACAATAAGATCCCTGGTAAAACTGCAAATTTCTCACCCGCCTGCAGGGAGCTTAACTCACTGTCATTCCTGGGAAAGGTCCAGCACCAGCTTTGTAAGTCCCACGACCCCCGCAGATGATTTGATTCTATTCAGAAAACCACCGCGTAAGTATTGCAAAGGCTTTTCTGCAGGCCCACCAGCAGCCATTCTGTTGCCTCTGCTAGGAACGCTTTTCTCAGCTTCCACTTCCAGCCTAGGTTTCTTGGGTTGGGGAGGGTATCACAGCGCCCTACCCCCACCCACTGGTCACGCCCAACCAACCCCAGTTACTTTGTGAGTTCACCTCTGCCCTGAGGGGACACTCAGGCAAGAATTACTGTAGCTACATACCTGGCAGGTTCACTGCCTTGAGTTGATCTTCGGTGTGTACTCACAACAATGAACCAGATGATCGAGATTTTTAAAAATAACAAAAGCTGCTGGAAAGAAGTGACCTGAACCGTAGTTTCAGAAACAACTAACCACGTCGCTGCGCAGCCCGGGCACCAGGCGGATGGATGCGTTCAACTCACGGTCAAGCTAGCCCAGCTCCAGGCCTTCTGACCTTGGAAACACGGCGTCTGGCCCCGCCCCTCCCCGCACCGCCCCTCCGTGTATTGCACCTCCTTTGGCTGTTATTGGCTGCTCTGTTTAGACCTGGGTCCTGTTTATTGGCCCTTTTAAGGAAGTGTGGATGCGCCTTTAATTGCGATATCTCGCAGTTCATTGGTTTTTGTGTCTGTCAGTCACACAGAGCCAGCTTTCTTCAGTTTTCATTGGCTGGTGGGGCAGGGGCGGGGTTTGGCGGTATTCTTAACATGGCAGACGGTAGCAGCTGGCGGGTGAGTGTGTTGGCCCTTGGGTTCCACGGTTCCAGTCCTACTAAAACTAGCTGGTTCCTCCCCGGGGGTAGGTGTGAGACAGAACCGGGGACGTGGAGGGCGGTGCCGGGCCCACTCAGACGCCATCTTTCGCCGCAGCCGCCGCGGCCCTGCGAGACTTACGGCGCCGAGTGGAAACTCTGCCGCAGCGCCAGGCACTTCCTGCATCACTACTATGTCCATGGCGAGCGGCCGGCTTGCGAGCAGTGGCTGCGCGACTTGGCCAGCTGCCGCGACTGGGAGGAGCGCCGGAGTGCCGAGGCCCAGGTGCGCGCGAGGGATTGGGGAAACGCAGGTGCACCGGGATCTTCCCCTGTTTTTGCTTCCCTTCTTTTGAGAAGTACTTCAAATTAATATATCCACGGAACTTTGAGACGGCATTAAAGACAAAGAGGGAAACAGCAAGGAGAGAGATGAAGAGTATTTTGCAGAAAGTAGGGCCGACCTTCCAGTGTTGGCGGAGGTCTTCATTTAGGATGGCCATTAGAGAATATGGTATTGCTGGTCCTGAATGACCAAGAGCCAGTCTTCGCAGCCTTCACACAGCCCCAGTAACACGACTGAGGAAAAGGCAGAAGACCTAAGTGCCTGGAGCGGGGGGCGGGTGGTGAGCTGTACAGAGATATCTTTAAAAGATCAGTTTAGGCTAGGGATTTAGCTCAGTGGTTCGAGTGCTTGCCTTGCAAGCACAAGACCCTGAGTTCGATCCCCAACATCAATCAGTCAATCAATTTGGCTACCAGAATGTGGACAGTATATTATAGAGGGGTCGAGAAAACAGTAAGAGGGTGGTTCTAGTTGTCTCTTAATTCAGCAGATAGTTATCATGTTCTTGGAGATACAGGAGTGATGAGAACGGAGTCCCTGTTCCTTTGGAACTTTAGTATAGAGTACTAGTATAGAGCATTCTAGTATAGAATACTGTGGTGCCTTGGAGCTGTTTTGGGAAAAGAGAAGGGGAGATGGGGGGAGAGAGAAAATGTCAGAGTGCAGTGCTCATGGGAAGTGCCAGGAGACAAGGAAAGGGAGCCAAGATGGCTAGCATGGAGTTTCTGCATTGTTAGAATACATGAGTATTCTGTTTTTTGTTTTGTTTCGTTTTGTTTTGAGACAGAGTCTCACTGTGTAGTTACAGCTAGCTTTGAACTCACTACAGTATGCAGCCCAGGCAGGCCTCAAATGCACAGCAGTCCTCCTACTTCAGCCTCCTGAGTGGTAGGATTACAGGCATGTGCCACCATGCCTGGCTATGTATGTGAGTATTCTGAAACAGACAACCAATGTGGCAAAAAGCTGCTGTATAAAAAAATGATGACAAGTCTATAATAAGTTAAATATAAGACAGGGCTGGGGATATGCCTCAGCAGAAGAACATGTGTCTAGCAAGAGCCAAACCCTAGTTTCAATCCCTGTCACCACAAAAAAAAAAAAAAAAAAAAAAAAAAAAAAAAAAAAAAAAAAAAAAAAAAAAAAAAAAAAGGGCAGTGAACACATGTGGTCCCAGCACTTTGGGAATGAGACAGAAAGACTGCAGGTTCAAGCCCAGCTTAGACAACAAATGACTTAGGTTAGTAAGAGAGACACTGTCTCAAAGTAAAAATAAAGGGATAGGATGTAGTTCAGTGTGAAGGCTTTGAGTTCAGTCCCCAGTACCACAAATAAATAAATTATATACATAAAAATACATACATATGGGGCTGGGGATTTAGCTCAGTGATTAGAGTGCTTGCCTTGCAAGCACAAGGGCCTGAGTTCGATCCCCGGCACCACAAAAAAAAAAAAAAACAAACATACATACATCCATGGGAGAAAGTTTGCAGTTGTATGATAAGAGATTGATAGCCTTAATATCTGTGTTTAACTACGTTAATATCTATGTTGGCTCTTATATATCATTACAAAAATTGGAGATGATTTCAAATAGAAAAATGGGCAAAACATAAAAAGAAGCAATTCATTAAAAAAGAAAACCAAATGGCTTAGGTGTCCAAGTTAAAATGATAGAGTGGTTTTGGCCAAGTGGAAACTCAGAAGTGTTGATAGGGGTTTGTAGAATGCAGGGCACTCAGGCAGTGTTGGTGGGAGTGTCTAGTGTTCTGTATCAAATGCATGCCTTTTTGTCCCTAAAGTTATACTTTCGGAAGTTTATCTTACCTAAGTGATTGGGTAACAGTGCACAGATAAAGGTTGGAAATGTTCATTATGTCACGGATTATGATAGTTTAAGTGAAAGTGATCTAAATTTCATTAAGCCTTCCAACTGCTAAGATTACAGATACATACTACATCTGGCTTGATTGCATGCATTCATTCATTTATTTATTTTTCTTTTTTCAAGACAGGGTCTCACTAGTTCAGGCTGGCCTTGAAGTCACTATGTAGCCCAGACTAGCCTGGAACTTGCTTCAATCCTCCTGTCTCTACATTCCTGAGTGCTGGGATTATAGACCTGATTGCTTTTTTTATTTGTTTGGTTTTTTTTGTTTTTTCTAAAAACAGGGTCTCGATGTGTAGTTCAAACTGGCCTTGAACTCACTAAGTAGTCTAGGCTGACCTTGAATTTGAGAGATCCTCCTGCCTCAGCCTCCTGAGTGCTGGGATTATAGGTGTATGCCACCAAGCCTGGCCTTGATTGTTTTTTTCTTTTTTTTTGTTTGGTGCCGGGGCCTTGTGCTTGCCTAGCCCCTTGATTGCTTTTTAAATAAAAACATTTTATTTAAGGGGCTGGGATGTAATTCAGTGGTAGAGTGCTTCTTACATAGCATGCACAGGGGCCTGGTTTCTGATCTCCAGCACCACAAAAATGTTTGTTTATTTTTTATTAGTAGATGTTTATAGTACACAATAATTTCATTCATTGTGAGGAGTTAGTACATGTACACAACACATCCTAATTCTTTTTATAGCCCCTTTTTCTTGTCCCCAAAAACATTTATTTGAGCCAGGCATGGTGGTACATGCCTGTAATCCTAGTTCTCAGGAGACTGAAGCAGGAGGATTACTACAAGTTCACCAGTGTGGGCTACATAGTGAGTCCAAAGCCAGCCTTAATGGCATAGCAAGATGCTGTCTAGAAAAACCAGGAAAAAAAGAGCTTAGGCAAAGATAAGTAGACAGGACTGGGATGCAGCTCAGTGATAGGTCACTTGCCTAGGATTCTTGAGGCCCTAAGTTCAAACTCCAGTACTGAAGAGAAAAAAAAAAAAGGTAGGCAGTTGGTAGGCATGGCAGTGCACCCCTGCAATCCCAGCATTCTGGGAAGCTGAGGAAGGAGGATCACTTTGCGTTCAAGGCCAGCAAGGGCAACTTAGTGAGACCCTGTCTCAAAATAAAAAACAAAAAAGACTGAGGATATAGCTCATGGTAAAGGTCCTGAGTTCTACCCCCAATACTAGAAAAAGAAAAAAAAAAAAAAAAGACAAGTAAACAAATTATATGTGTAAAAGGGCCCACATAGCAACTCACACCTACCAGGGGCCCACAGCCAAGGTCACCTTATCATAATACATGCGATGTGTCTGTCTTGGGATCAGTGGCTGACGGAAGCTGGTAGATTGAGGAGCACCTGTTGCACACAGCCCCAGTCGGGGTAGTCTAGTCTCTTGTTTCTCCCCAGAGCTGCTCATTCATACTGTTGTCTCCCTCACTCAGCACCCCTAGCCTTAGACTTGGCAGGTGAACCTACCCTAAACTCACCAGGACAGCTAAAGCCATCAGGTCCTAAGGAAAAGATGTTTTAAAATTCCTGAAATTACGCTGACCTACACAGTAGCTTTTCTCACCAGTTTGTGAGAAAGAATGGCTAGTTCTATGTGCTAATATGAAACAATCCTCAAGGTATAAGTGGAAGCAGCTGAGCCATGGAGCACTATGTCCCCTACTCACCTGTTGGGCCATCTGTATTCTAGAAAATGCTGAAGAAGAGGGTTGTACAAGAGGTGCTGGGGGCCGTGGGATTAAGCCATGAGGCAGAAATAACCAGAGTTTCATTTGCACAGCAATCCCTGTGTGAGAGCGAGCGGGCACGTGTGCAAGCTGCACGGAAGCACACCCTGGTGTGGGCCCTGAGGCAGAGTCCTCCTGCAGACTGGCATCTCCCTCTACCACAAGAGAAGGACAAGTGACGAGCACTCCTGCTCTTGGCCTGTGTGGCTTCCTCGAGTCTGCTTCAAGTGAGGCTATGACCATCCCAAACAGTCTAGTGGGTCCCTGTGAGCTCCTGCATGGCCTGACATAGAGCAGGACATCTCTAGCTCCACCTGCACATCCCTTACCTGCATCAGGGAAGCTGCCACTGCAAGTCTCTAAGAGACAATCGCACCTACTCCACAGCTTCCAGGAAACCAAGTGTTGTGGCATGTCCCTATGAACAGCCAGTCAGGCTGGCTCAGATCTCTTACCCCCAACAAGAGAACCACAAGTGGCAGTCCTGAGGGGTAGCCCTAACCTGCATGGACATGTGACTGGGTCGGAATGAGGTGGCCAAAGAGCTGTGCTACTGTGAACACATCTCTCCCTGTCCTTGTGAAACAGGCTACCACATCCCAGGCTTGTTCACTATCATGTATTGCCAGCCCCTGGCATCCAAACATGGAGCTCACACTCTGCTCAGTTCCACTGCAGATGTAGGTGGAACTTGCCAAACAGACAGGCCTCACTGCCCCTTTGCATCAGCACACTTCACCAAATGCTCCCAGGTGCTGGATTTTTTGTTTTGTTTTGTTTCTTCAGTTCTTTCAGACAGTGTCTATCTATGCAGTCCAGGCCAGCTTTGAACTCACTATGTAGCCATATTGGCTTCAAACTCATGATCCCCCTGCCTCAGCCTCCCAGACTCTGGAATCACAGGCATTTGCCACCTTGCCTGGTGAGACTCCAACGTTTTAAGAAACACGCAACCACTAAATATAACTTAGCTGGTTATGGTGGCACATGCCTATAATCACAGCACTCTGGGAGGCTGAAGCCCAAGAATTACAAATTCAATCCCAGCCTGGGCAAATTAGCAATTTACTGAGACCCTGTCTCAAAATTTAAAAAAAAAAAAAAATGGGGGATGTAGCTCAGTGTGAAGGTCCCGGGTCTATTCCCCAGTACTGCAGAAAGCAAAAACAAGACAAAACCAAAAAACAGGGCTTTGCAAGTTTTCGTGGAGTCTTGGCTTAAGAAATCCAGGCCCACAAAGAGACAGAGGGAGGACAGAAGGAAAGGATGGGAAGAGAAGTCAAAAGAATTAAATGAGTTATGTACATGTTCACAATGTTACACAATGAATGTAATCACTACGTACTGCAAATATGTACTGACAAAAAGAAAAACTTAAAAAAGGGTTGGGGTTTTAGCTCAGTGGTAAGAGCACTTACCTAGTCAAGCGTAAGACCCTGAGTTCAATCCCTGGCAACAATCAATCAATCAATAAAAAGAAAACCAAGCCCAAAGTACATGGATTTAGGAACCCTTCCCCAGGATTTCTCCCTGATAATGTATCAAAACCATTTAACATGTTTAATTCCAAATAAAAGCTGAAAATTAAATCCACATTTGTTAGACTTCATACCTGACTCATGTTCAGACAGTATTAAATTTTGTGTTTATTCCTTTTAGGTGTCTTTTAAATATGTGTATATTTTAACCACCAAAAACACTTGTTCTTGTAGAGGTCTCTGTTACTAACAAAATGGCTATATAGCAGACATCTATTGTGATGTTGAAGGCCAATCCTGCATGCCCACCACCCTCCCAGCCACCCTCCTGGCCACAGACAGTGGATTGAATAGCTCTCAGTTTGTTCTTTGGGGCAAAATAATTGATCACTTCAGAGTAAGACTAAGACCTCCTGTGTTTCTGTGAATAGTGGGGAGTTATATGTTCATGGACTCTCAAGAGCAGAGGAGAATATAAAGAAGAGTCAAGGTCTCTCCACCTATGGCGTCATCCTTGATGTGTCTACACTGAGCAGTCAATCTCCAGACTGCTGTGGCTGGCTAATAGTGAGCATTTCCAGGCAATGAGGAGAGAGAAGTCTGCTAAAGCTGTACAAGAAATTTTCCTCACTTGTAAAACACAGAAAAGAAACATCTGAATTTTACTGTCTGGACATGATGCCTGGAACTACAGCAGCTACGTTGGAGACCCTGGGGTGGGTCTGGGACAGAACCCCACACTAGTCCATGAGAGGCTCCCTCCACCGCAGCCATACCCCCTGTCACCTGCTGGCACAGCTATATGAAAGCTGCACACAGCCAGAAAGTGCTGCTTGCTCTTTTCTATCTGATCATTCAGGTCTTTCCCCTGCAGTGCCACTGTTGCATTTTGCCTCCCTTTGCTACAGAACAAGTTCCACAGGAATAGATAATCTGTCTGGATGAAATGTTCCTGTATCCCTCCAGTGTTCACCCCTAGACCTCACACACAGCTAGGCTCTACCTCTGAGCCAAGTTGCCAGCCAATGTCACAGTCTTAAAACTGACTTCAAAGAGTTTGTTGTAGTTTAGGGGAATGACAAACATTAAACAGCAATAAATACAAGTGGGGCTGGGGATGCAGCTCAGTGGTAGAGCACTCGCCTAGCATATGCAAGGCCCAGTGTTCATTCTCAGTGGGGAAAGGAGGGGGGAAAGGGAAAGAAAAGGAAAAAGCAAAGGAAGAAGAAACAGTCTGATGGTGGTAAGTGCTATAAAGCAAGCAAACACAGAAGATGGAAGTGTCTTAATTTTTTGGACAAAATTCTACAGTAAGTGTCTTATGCTATAATCTCTTACCTACTTTTTTGTTTTGGTGCTGGGGATTGAACTCAGGGCCTTGTGCTTACAAGACAAGCACTCTAACCACTGAGCTAAATCCCCAACCCTCTTACCTACTTTTATGTACAGCATATTATTACTTTTTTAGGGGCCTTTTTGGGGGAGGGATCTTTTTTTACTTTTTTCTTTTATGGTACCAGGAATTGAACCCAGGGCCTTGGAATTGCCAGGCAGGCGCTGTGCCGCTGAACTACATCCCCAGGCCAGCAGCATATCATTATTGAAATAAGCTTCATAATGCTTATCTATAGCATGTAGGATACATTGCCATTATCAATAACTATGCTCACAAACTTGGGTGAAACTCAAGGAAATTATGCTGAGGAAACAAAAAGCCAATATTGATAGAGACAAAACCAATGTTGATAGAGATTAGGGTTGGGGACAGTGGGGTCACATAAGGGATTTCCTCCATACAACCTTACTGGTGGTTCCACAGGCCCATGCATGTAGTAAAGTTATGATAGAGCCAGATACACAAATGAGCATGGCTAAAATGGGAAACTATATGCTCTGTGGAGTAGCAAGGTCAATTTCTGGGTTCTGACACCATATTGTACCATTTTAACACTGGGGGAAGCTGGGGCAAGGATACGGAGGACCTCCCTGGAGAACTTCTTGTGTGATCTCCTGTGAATATATAATTACTTCAAAATAAAAAGGAAAAAAACTATTAGCCATGACCCACTGAACTGATTATACAGCCTAAGAGGTAAAACCTACTTCTTACTTATTTATTTATTTAGACAAGGTCTCACTCTGTAATTCAGGCTGGCCTCAAATTCCTGGCAATCCTCCTGCCTCAGTCTCCCAAGTACTGGGATTACAGGTGCATGCCACCATGCCCAGCTATAAAACCTTTTTTTTTTTTTTTTGGTGCCAGGGATCGAATTCAAGGTCTTGTGCTTGTTAGGCAAGCACTCTAACCACTGAACTCAATCCCCAACCCCTAAAACCTGCTTTTTAAAAAGCACTACTAGCTGGGTGTGAAGTACGTAACTATAATCCCAGCACTCAGGAGGCTGAGGCAAGAGGATTATTGTGCAAGTTCAAGGCCAGCCTGAACTACATAGCAGGACCCTGTCTTGAAAATAAAAAAAGAATGGAACAATACTGCTGAACTGTATAGTAGAAATGGTGAAGACAGTAAATATGTGTATTTTACTACAATTTAATATGATCAAAACACATTATAGACATTGAACGCCCTGCCCACTAAATGTTTAACTAGGACACAAGGCGGGGTTGGGGGAGTGGTATGACTGAAGTATGTTATGTGCATGTACGAATCTGCCAGAATGAAACCCACTGATCTATATAACCAATGTGTGCTAATAAAAAATGTGGAAAAAAATGGGGAAAAAAAAGTGAATCACGGTAGTAAAACAAGCTTTTTTTTTTCTTTTTTTCTTTTTTTGGTGATAGTGGTGGGGATTGAACCCAGGGCTTCACACATGCTAGGCAGAGTATGAGGTATAACTCTACCAGAGTTATCCCCAACTCCTAATCTAACTTTTTTGTTTCTCTGGCTTATTTGCACTAACAATTTAGAAATCGAAATCTGTCTGAGGTTGATACTATAAGCCACTAAGAAATTAGCACTGTTCTTATACTGAACCTTTGTTGTTATGGGGCAGCATTGCCCCAACCAAAATTTCTGTTGAAGTACTTAACCCCCGGTACCTCAGAATATGAATGTATTTGGACATACAGTCCTTAAAGAGGAAATTAAATTAAAATAAGATCATTAGGGTGGAACCTATGCTTATATGCTAGGTACCCTGATAAGAGATTGTAAGACTGAGGACAACCATATGAAGACATAGGGAGAAGGCCCCTATCTACAAACCGGGCAGAGAGACCTTAGAAGGAATACTAGAAACTAAGCCAGATGTAAATAAATTTCTGGTGTCTAAGCCACCCAGTCTGTGATATTTTGTTATGGTAGCCTGAGCAGACCAATACATTCACTATTCCAGACTAATACAAGTAATAAACACTGTGAGCCCACTGCCTCAGAACAGGCCTCAGCCTCCTGGAGGACTGGCCTTAACTAATGTGTCCCTGGCTTGCTCTGTTTTCTAAAGCTTCCCTGCCCAGGTTAAACCCCAGAGGTGGCTCCTCCCTCCGTCCCACTGGGAAGGCCCTGTTTCTCTTGGCATATTTTCCTAGTTCACGAAAATCCTGCATATCCTTTACTTCCATTCTTTTGGGTTATTGTGTGCCTCCCACAAGCAGTACTTTCATTACACAATTAAAATCTTCCTTTTTGCCAGTATTTCCTTCCCTCTGAGGGTAAGAGTTGATGTCTTTGTCATCCTCTTCCCAGTACTTGGCAGAGGGATACCATCTCTCACCCCTATCCATCCATACATTACTGACCTTTTTTGGGGGATGGGGGTGGTGCTGGAGATTGGACTCAGGGCTTGCACTTGCTAGGCAAGCGCTCTACCACTGAACTAAATCCTCAGCTCCATGACTTATCTTTGATAATAACACAAGACAAAGACACTTTTGATTAAACTTTTATTTACTACCAGCTGTCTGATCTTTCGGAAAACAGATTTTGGCTCTGACCATTCTGACTCCTGGAGGGCAGTATATTCTGAGGACAGCTGACTTCACTTCTATCTCTTGAATTCTATCTGTGTGTATACCTTGGTGATATCATTATACCTGCCTTCAGGGGGCTGGTAGTCAGAGACTGGCGGTGTGTAATGTGGCCCTTCCTTCTCAAAGGGGAACAAACTGGTGTCCCGCTTGATGGCCTCAGCATAGAGCTGTGGGGACTCAAGTTTCAACTCCTGCAGAGCTTTCTGCTGGGCCTCCAGCATGGCCCTGATGGCAGCCCTCTCCATCTCATGCTCTTGCTGCTTGTACAGGGCCCACTTCTTCAGAAGCAGAGCTCTTCGCTCACTCTCCTCAAAGGGGAGCTCCACCTGAGGTCGCTGTCTGTGAACACAAAGTCCCAAGATTTGAGGATGGGGAATACTGACCTCACTGGCAAGAGAGCCTGTGTGACTGCACATGACCCAAGCATCCCCATTTCCAGCCACTGACAGGATTTAGGAAAGAAAAATCCAAGTTTGGGACAAATTAAGAATGGAATGTTGAATGTGGCAGCAGCTGCAACTCATACTGGGAGCTAAGGTCTGGCAGGAGCTAATGCTTTCTGCCAGAAGAACATGGTCTAAGAAAACTGTGGTACCATTTTTTGTCCCAGACAATGGCTCTCTTTAGTGAGAGGTGAAATGCAGGAGTAAAGTGAAATGCACACCAAAATCCCAGGGAGACAAAAGCCTGTTTCAGCCTTGGAGCACCAAAAGCATCTGCTGTTTCCAATTTGCATGCCAAAGTGTTGCTTTATGAACTGTGTATACTTTTCCAAGAAAGCAGCAAGAGATGCTAACCCAGCACCCAACACAACCACAACATAACCAACTATGAGCATATGTATGACAAATAAGAGGTAAAAGGTTTTCTACTACTGGGATGGGATGAGGGCTGTGCACATCCTTGATATAATGTGTCACAGCCAAGGTTCCTCATGCAAAAGAATGACATGAACCTTGGAATAGTGCTAATCCAAACTTGCTTAAGCATCTGGCTGGAACTTATCAAACAACTTTCTGGGTTTCTTCCCTAACATTAGCCATTCAAAGGCACCAACCAGGAAAACTTTTTCTAACTGCCAAAAGGAACAATCAAGTAAAAAAGGACTCAGAGCAGAGCCAAGTCAACTCAAGTCTGCTATTTCTATCACAGGCATGAACTTCAGTTAAAACTACAGGAAAGTGATGAAACTTTGCCCTATGGACTTCAAGCCCAGAGGAGAACATTTACCTTGATTTATCCAAGAACTTCAGAGGGGTAATAAAATCTTCAATGGGAATTAGCTCTTGGCTAGCCTTTTCCAGTTTTCGTATCCTCTTTTTCAAGCGGTCCCTTGCAGCCTGATCTTTTTTAGGATCTACTTTCTTCTTCTTTCGTAGAGGTTCTGCTCTAATGAATAAAAAAGCAAACAAATGTTTTCATTTTCAATCTCCTGAGAGACATGATGCTAAATGAAGTGCCCATACGTGCAGTGAGCTCTCATTGGGTGAAGGAGTTGGTCCTGACCCCATACACTCAGTGCACAGGGAGGCAGGTTCCACCCTAGTGTCCTTTTGAGAACTGCATGAGTACCATCAACTCAATAGAGAAACTAACGGAAAGTATTCACCTTCAGTGCTGGGATTCAAGTGTACAATGGGACTGTACCGAAAAATGAAAACACCAAAATGATAGTTTAGAAGCACATCAGTCACATTTTAAGTGGATTTTTGATTTAGGAAAATGCTTTAAGGCTAAAAATGACAATATCATAAAAGTAACTGTATCATAAATATCAGTATTGTCAGGATTTCTTTTTTCTTTCCTTTTTTTTTTTCTTGGTGCTGGGGATCGAACTCTGGTCCTTGTGCTTGCAAGGCAAACACTTTAACCACTGAGCTAAATCCCCAGCCCTATCAGGATTTTGTAACAAGTTCTCCATTTTAGAGCTTTGGCAAAAACCTGGTTTGCTCTTAGGAACACATCTCCCAGCTATAATTTACTATCATGAATAACCAAATCCTTTAGAGTTAAAATTGAATCGAGTCCCTGGAAAGAGTCCCAGGTGGAAATTCCATTAGTCCTCGAAAGACGTCCCCCCCAGAAGAGGAAGAGGAAGGTTCACAGAGAAACGCAAGTTGTGCCCTTTAAAATACACAAGACTCCCTTCAAAGTTAATTGAGGAAATATTGAAAAGACAGAATAGCATCTGCCTAAATTTAACTAGTAGAAGTTTTGTAGGCTGATGGATCTTGCAAACCAAATGTCAAGCAGTCTTGTTTTGTCCTGGACACATGCACATCTGTTGTGCTCACACCCCCAAAGAGGTCACAGCCTTGAGTTTTACCTCATGGGAATAAGTTTCCAGAATGCCAACAATGAAGCTCGCTGGTGAGTGTTTCTCATTTGTGTCCACCACGTTCCAGGAAGCCTGAAAAAGACAAAGATATGTATCAATATTTGATTCTCTTCACTTCACAGGGAGTAAAAAAGAAATACACAAACCGTGCCCAGTAAACGTGGGGGTATTTGTCAGTACTGGATATGACAGCAAGGTCAAAAAGCTCCATTCACAACACACACCACTTGGATCGGGGCCCCTGCACGATAGGGTTCTAGGATTCTCATCCAAGACAGGCACAATCAGCTGTAATGTCCCTGGAAAGGGACAGCAGGGAAGGAGCGCAGAAAAGTCGCGGTCTCGGAGACTCGGCATGTGCCTTGGGCACTCTTTGACCTGGCCAGTGACCGTACTCACCCACTTGACGGGCGCAAAGCTCTCGCAGCAGATAGCAGGGCCGCGGTGGCCATGGCCTCTCCTGGCTCCGGTGGGGAGCTTCCGTGAGCGTAACCAGAGGGCCTGCGACCGAGAACCCCAAAGCGCAGAGCCACACACTCCCACGTTCCAGTCTCCCACGGCCAAGCTGAGCCTGGCTCCGCCCCCGACGCAGGCCCGCCCCGGGCGTCCCAGGCGTGCGCCACGCGCTGCGAGGGCCTCTCCCCTCACGAAGCTCGGGGTCCTCCCTTCCGTCTCCTCCGGAGCGGTGAGCCCGCCCCTACGGCAGGCACAACGGGGCTATCAGCTAAGTAATGTTTGCCCTGCCTCTCAGCCAAGGTCTGGGCTCCGCGGTATAGTGGGAGTGGCCGAGGAGGCGTCTCTATGCTCCGTCGGGTCCACGTGTCCACATCTCTGAAAACCGCCCGATTCCAATAATCGCGCCCGCCTCGATCTCCCCTGGCATCTTCCCCGGGGTGGCTCGTTTCTCCCATTCGTCCACCCGCCAGTAACTGCATTTCGGCTCCAGCATACGAGAGATGCCCAATAATGCGTGTTGATGAATGACGGAACCTAGTTAGCAAGTCGGACTCGGAAACAGCGAGGTAGAGCTAGTGACAGGCTATCCACGAGACCCGGTCCCGCGTGGCTTTCTGGACGTCTGCGACGGCCCAGGCTGCTACTCGAGGCTCCGCTCGCCCGCCGCTGTTCCTGCTGCCCCGCCCCTCTTCAGCGGCCGCGTCCGAGCTCAATCTAAAGCCAAGCCGCCCTACGCTGCCCCGCCTGCCAGAGACCAAGCGGCCCGGTCCGCGCGGGGAGTGGTTTCCCGCCGGGGCGATTTGGCAGGTGCGCGCCGTGACTTCCGGCGTTGCCCGGGAGCCGCCGGAGGAGGAGCGGCGCAGGGGATGCGGCTGTGGTGGCGGCGGCGGCCGAGCGCGGGGGGCGGCTGTGCCGACGGCGGGGGGCGCGGGCCGGCTATGGCGCGACGGCGCTGAGGCGTGGGGCGGGCTGCGGCCGGAGGGAGGGCGGCGCGGGAGGAAGCGGCAGCGGTGGCTCCATGGCCCGAGCGCGCTGAGGGACCCGGCTTTCGCTTCAGCCCGGCGGCGGCCGAACAATGAAGCTCCTGAAGCCAACCTGGGTCAACCACAATGGTGAGTGCGCTCAAGGGTCGCCGGAGGCAGAGCCCGAAGTGGGGTTAGGGTCCGGATTAGGGTTGGGGTCGCACAAGGGCCCTGCCAACCTCGCCCCCGACGCCCGGTGCCGGGTGCCCGAGCTACGGAACCGGCAGGAGCGGACTTTGTCCTCTGCGCTGGGAAGCCGGCGCTCCCGGGCACGTGCTCTGGGCTGGCGGCGGCGAAGTCTGTCTTCGCTTCAGGCGCTGGTGCGAGCCCCGCGCCGCCCACCCGTGGTCCGAGAAGGGGCCGAGGCCCGTCTCCCGCAGCAGGCCTGGACGCCGGTCAAATTCTCCCACCCATTTGCACCGCCCAGGATATGCTCAGATGGTTCTGGGTGTGAAACCCAGGCTGTATCCCCCTTGTGGCCTTTTTCTGTGTGGGGTGAAGATCTAGAATCTGTAGGAGGTACTGTAAATGCCTTTGCTGAAGTCCGGAGCTGGTGACAGTGCCCCCACTCGGGAGACTGTGATCTGAGAATAGGAAGGCTCAGGCCAAGGTCCCATGGAGGACCACGAAGAAACGCGTTTAATGTTGAACTTGGGCATTAGGATGACTAGGTTTGGCGCTGATAGGGCACAAGTGTGTTTTAGGAGAGTCTTCCTTAAGCTCTGTAGTAGGGGCTTCAGAACACTACCCTGGTGGATTGGACTCATCCACCTTAACTCTGGGAGGGAGAACCTAATGGTAATTAGCAGTTTTATCCTAGTTCTACTTTGTTGGTGGACGTACTGAAGGAGTTGTTCTTTATTACCCAGAGAGAGGAAGAGAGAGACAACCCTTTCCCTGCTAAGAGTACTGGAATCCCAGGAAACATCACAGAGAGGCGCCCAAAGGCGAGGGGTCACCCCCATCCCTCTGCTGACGGGCACAGTCACCCTGATACTGTCTTGTTCCTCATTTTTACTTTGCAGTGTAACCAGAGGGAGGTACAGTTTTCTTTTAAAGCAAGAAGAGTAGCATTTTGGCTTTTTCTTTTTTAAATACGTGCATTTTTTTTTCGTTTTGAACTTGATCCCAGGATGCTGCATACTACAATCAAACTAGACCCAGCATCCTATGTTACATTCCTTTGGTCAGAAATATTTTCTCCTTCTATCTTCTTATATGACATCTTCCTCATTTTTTCAGGGGCCCAGCTGAGGTCACCTCTTCCTTTTGAAGTTGTTCCTGCCAGTTTATCCAAATGGATGTACTGTGTTCCTGTTCCTGTATTTGCTTTGTGTGGAAGTTATGGGTGTTCTTTCCACAGCCCAGGGGCAGGACTGCTTCACTCCCCACTGTATTCCCTGCTGAACTCAGCAATGTCTTCCATATAATGGATATATGATAAGCATTAGCTAAAAAAGCTAAGAAAGATGAGGTTTCCATAGTTTTCAAAGATGTATCTAGGTTTACTGTGCATGAAAATTTAAGTCTTGAGTTGTAGTTTTATCTCCTGATGTATAGGATGCAGATCTTTTCCTGGAGAACTGGGCAGTTTTGAAATTCTAAATTATGGTGCTTGGGATCAGGAAAGGAAACTTTTTGTTATGAACTACTTTACTGTGTAAGTGGAGATTTGAAGGAATTTTTATTTTAAAATGCTTTACCTAAATCATTTTGTATTATAGTCTTCGTTCTTTAATCTCTCTACCTTCTGTCATATACTTTTTTTTCCTGATAATCTCCTTTGTAGAACAGAAGTGTTATGTTGTTATTTTCCAGAACTAGGAATTGAACCCAGGGCCTTCACACTGATCTACATCCCTTGCCCTCTTTTTATTTTTTATTTTATTTTTGGGGGGGTGCTGGGGATCGAACTGAGGGCCTTGCACTTGCTAGGCAAGCGCTCTACCACTGAGCTAAATTCCCAACCCCCTATTTCTTATTTTGAGATAGAGTCTCACTAAGTTGCCTAAGCTGAGGTCCAACTTGTGATCCTCCTGCCTCAGTCTCCCATAGTGCTGAGAGTACAGGCATGCACCGTCACACCTGACTGGGACAGATGTTTTATGCTGTGGAAGCCTATATACATCATGATGTACATATGTTGGGCCAGAACAGGAACACAGCACATCCATTTGGATAAATTGGCAGGAAAACTTCAAAACGAAGAGGCCCTGGGATGGAGTGTGATAGCTGTCCTACCTTCTTCACCAAACGATTGTGAAGTTCAACTGGGAATAGAGGCATTAAAGCTCTTCCCAAACTGTAAAAGCACTTTAGAAATCCGAAAGATAATTCATAATAAAAGCTCATGAGAGTCTGGATGGGTTGTTGTTTTTTTTTAAACTTACTCTTTATCAAATTTCCTTTCTTTTAAAATCTCCTAAAATCAGTCTTGGTCTCATGGAGTGGTCAGGAGGACTGTTGGGTAAATTACCACACTGCAGGAGGAAATAATGTTTGTTGGGATCACTACTGAGCAGGTCTTTATAGACAGAAGTAAGGGGTTGGGGCTGGTGGTATTAGGGGCTTCACAGCCTGAGTTGTAGGTAGTGGCCATTAAAATTGTGCTTCCTTTGGATGAAAATACAAAATCCATGGTGTTTTGGAAAGCACATCATTGCACTTTCTGGCTTCCTCACTATGTATTCATGTTTCCTGTCTCACGCAGCATAAGCATACATTTTTTTGTCATCAGAGAGTCCAAAGGGGGAGAAAAAAGCTCAGCATTCTTCCCTGGGATGATGGAATTCATTCAGACAGGATGGATAGGGTAGCTAAAATAAGGTTTCAAGGAGAGGGAAAACAGGTATGATAGTGCACACCTGTAATCTCAGCTACTTGGGAGGTTGAGGCAGGAGGATTGCAAGTCTGAGGTCAACCCGGGCAACTTAGTGAGAACCTGTCTCAAAACTTTTAAAAAACTGGGCAGGGGTGGCTGGGGATGTAGCTCAATGGTAGAACACTTGTCTTAGCTAGTATATAGACAGATGTGAGTCAAATCACCAGCACCCCCACACACAATAAAAGGAAGAAGTGTTTGTTGAAGTATAGGCATATTTATTTTGTTTCTTTGCCAATGAGGGTTGAACGCAGGGCTTTGGCACATGCTAGGCAAGCATTCCATGACTAAGCTACATTCCGAGCCCCCTCTCACTTTGAGCTATATCACTAAATTGCCTAGATTGACCTTGAATTTTGATCCTCCTGCCTCAGCTTCCCACGTAGCAGGGATAATAGGCATGCACCATCACACCCAGCTAGTATAGGCGTACTTTGGTCTTCATTTTCCTGGCAGGTTTCTCAAGGTTAGGATTTCTGAGGTAGAATTTCTTACACTTAGCACTGTTAACATTTTGGGCCATAAGGATTCTTCTTGCTGGCCTCTATCCACTAGATTCTAGAAATACCTGCCCCTACCACCTAGTTGTGACAACCAGAATTATCTCCAGAGCCAACATCCACTGGTGCCAGCCCAAATCACCCCTAGTGGAGACATTCTGGTTTAAGATTATCAGTATGTTAATAAATTTTAATGTTAAATGTTATATTGCATCGAAATTTTTATATTGCATTGAAATTTGCTTTGGATAAGGAATCAGATTGTTTAAGATGCTGTTATGTACTAGTTGTGGATTCTTGGGCTTGTAACTCTGCTTCTAGTTCTTGGTAGAATTGTATAAAGGTTCATCTCAACCATTTTACCCTGTACCCAAATATAAAAGGCTATTTTAAGATATAAAATAATAGTTAGTATTGTAATATCTACTGTTTATGTAGAAGTTATATGCATGGTACACATATACCCTCTGCCCCTTCTGTTCCTGGAGTTAGTGGGGGGGTTTTGGCTCTGGGAATCAAACTGGGGGCCTGTGCTTGCAAGGCAAACACTCTAACCACTGAGCTAAATCCCCAGCCCAAAATAGTGTTGTTGATTTTTGGTTTTTTGGGTGTTTTTTTTTTTGTGTGTGCCAGGGATAGAACTCAAAATAGTGTTCTTGACTCTATATTTTTATGTTAGGTTTGGCCAAAATAAGCCTGTTTTTTTTTAGACAGGGTCTCACTATGGTAACCTAGGCTATTCTTTTTGGGGGGGGCGGTGCTGGGGATCAAAATCAGGGCCTTGTGCTTGCAAGGCAGGCACTCTAACCACTGAGCTAAAGCCCCAGCCCCACCCAGGGTGTTCCTGAACTCACAGTGATCCTCCTGCCTCAGCCTCCCCAGTGCAGGGATTACAGGCATGTGCTACCACACCCAACAATAATAGGATAATTTACTTGCCAGTTAACCACTTGGTTTTGTTGTTTTTGGGTTTTGTTTGTGGCTGTGTTGTCCAGGCTGGTGTAAAACTTGCTATTTAGCCCAAGCTGGCTATGAATTTGTGATTTTCCTGTCTTAGCTTCCTGAGTGCTAGGATTATAAGAGTGTGCCATCTGTAATTACTTGTTTTATGGCGTATGTTGTATTTTTCTTCCCCCTTACCTGCTCTCATTTCAAGAATTTTAAGATATCCTACTGAGACAAGTCAGTTTGACTGGGAAATGTGGCCGGATAGGAAGATATAAAGTCAGAAGTGGGTGTGGTAAGAGCTGGCATTGTTCCTGGAGGGCACTGCAGTTCTGTCTGAGAGTGGGATGGAAACAATCCTAATGGTGATATATGATTGCAGTGGTTGTAAGGTTCTAAACAGGGCAACATCTAGAGACATTTTTCATTTTATAATTCTCAGGTGGAATGCTACTGGCATCTAAGTTGCCTGGGCCTGCTCTTGAGCATCGTACATTATAAAGGACAGTCTTTCCCTGCCCCCATCCCAGGAGGTTAGGGCTAGGGAGGGCATTTTCCAGCCCCAAATGTCAGTAATGTTGAAGGTGAGAAAACTTGTTGTAGATAAGAAAGACTTTGTGCCAGGCATGGTGGCACACACCTGTAATCCCAGCACTTGGGAAGCTGAGGCAGGAGGATTGCTGCGCGTTCAAGGCCAGCTGGGCTACATAGTGAGTTCAAGGCTAGTCTGAACTACATAGTGAGACCCTGTCTCTAAAAAGGGGGAGGTTGGGGATTTGGCTCAGTGGTAGAGCACTTGCCTCCTAGCAAGCAAAAGGCCCTGAGTTCAATCCCCAACACCCCCCACAACCCCCACCCTCCCCCACCACCTTAAAAGAAACTCTTTATTATTTGCCTTTTTGTCTACTATGTTTATATAGTACTTTTGGGGATTTTTTGTTTTGTTTTGTTTTTGTTTTCCCCTTTGGTTTTTGGAGACGGTTTCACTAAGCATTTCAGACTGGCCTTGAATTCACTCAAGGCAATCCTCCTGCCTCAGCCTTCCGAGTGCTAGAATAAGGGGTATGCACCACCACACCTAGCTTGTACAGTACTTTTTGAAGACAAGAGTATCAGCTTCTTTTTTTTTTCTCCTCGGTTTTTTGAGACAGGTACTCACTGTGTAGTCCAGGCTAGCCTTGAACTCACAGTAGTCCTCCTGCTTCAGCGTCCCAAGAGCTGGGATTATAGGCATGCGCCACCATGTCCAGCCCACTTTTTGTTTTAAAATCAGTCCTGTTCTGGAATCTTCATGCTCTGCTCCTTACGAAATATGTAACTCTGAGTATTATTTTTTCTATCTTTTTCTGCCGATCTGTTTAATGTAACAAGTAATACTTGCCTTACCTGCTCCATGTAAGGGCTCAGGAAAAATGAGTTTCTCCACAGTGTCTCCCTCTCTCTCCCCCCGCCCCGTGTGTGTGTGTGTGTGTGTGTCTGTGTATCTGTGTGTCTCTGTCTCCACTCTCTCTTTGGTAGAACTACAGATTGATTCCAGGGCCTTTGCATTGAGCTACCTCCTCTACCCTTTTTAATTTTTTTTTTTTTTTTTTTTTTTGGGTGCTGGGGATCGAACTCGGGTCCTTGTGGTTGCAAGGCAAGCACTTTAACCGCTGAGCTAAATCCCCAGCCCCCACCCTTTTTATTTTTATTTTGAGATAGTCTTGCTAAATTGCCCAGGCTGGGCTCAAACTTTCCATCCTCTTGCTTCATTAGCCTCCCAGAGTGCTAGGATTATAGGCATGTGTCACTATGTCCAGCTCACAATGTCTCTTGATGACTTATGGCTGAAGATGATGTAGTTGATGTAGGAAAATAACAAGAATATATCTGAAGAGGATTCAGAAGAAAACTTGTTGAGATTGTGCTTTGAATAATTAACATGCATGTGGATTTTTCATTAATTTATGCACCAAACTTTGAACCTTTATGATAAAAAAAGTTCTATGGGAATCCAAAGGTATCAAGGTTTTCTGTGTAGCAAGCTGCCTGGAAGGTAGGAGAGAGAGGTAT
Source organism: Hystrix cristata (assembly GCA_004026905.1). NCBI lineage: Eukaryota > Metazoa > Chordata > Mammalia > Rodentia > Hystricidae > Hystrix > Hystrix cristata. Next base: position 89,503 of record PVJO010002315.1, read on the forward strand.
TCAGACCGTATTCTAATAGGCAAGGCAAACAGAAACAAAAACTACAGAAGTACAGTGATCCTCCTGCCTCAGCCTCCTGAGTGCTAGGATTGATTATAGGTATGGGCCACCACACCCAGCTTTAAACATTTATTTTAATCTAATGAGTGGTTAAAAGATATTTTCATTTATAGGCAGAACCATAGTTAAATATCTGGGAGGGGCCCCTGCGTATCTCCTGCCTTGACTATTAAGGCCAAGTAGGGGACCTGGTGCCATTGTGCTGATCTCAAGACTTGTGGGTTACCAGGAAAAGGATACTCTGTCTGCCTTTACCCTCCCCTTCTCCTAGAGGTGATTAGCCTAACCCATTCATCTAGGAGGGTGTTTGCTTATAGTCTACAGAAGTGTCTAGCAAATGAAACAGAAGTCTAGAATGAGTTCTGGGGACTAAACATTTAAGCAAACACATGCTATCATCCTGCCAAGATCAGCAGCAACACCTAGAGGAGTGTCACAGATACTGTGGGTATCCTGCCCTTTTCCTTACTAGCAGAACCCCAGTTTTTCATATCTGCCCTCTTCTGCAGACCAGCCTATAGAGGGAGTGTTGATAAACTGGTGTGTAGGGAAGTGACAGGGATTGCTGAGTAGTGGTCATGTGATACCATTCTAGACAGTGAGACAGGGAGGGGACATCTCTTCTGGGGACTCCAGGGGGATCCAAAAAGATGCTTGAACGATGAGTCTCTTCTGCTGTACTTCAGAGATTGGCATGGAACAGTCAGCTTGTGACTGAGAACAGGATCACACCGAGGAATATTGGAAAAGATAGAAATACTTAGCTCTAAGCAGCTAAATTTACAAACCTCAAAGTTGATTTATCTCAGAACTTGTTATTTGAGTTAGTGAAATACTTATGAAATTCTCTGTGACTTTGTAGCAGAAACAAAATATCTGCAGCTATTCAGTTTACTGATGGAAATCAAGATTGAGTGAGACGAGGTGTCCTCCCCAAGATTGCACTAGATGTGAAGGAAATGACTTGGGAGTCCCAGTCAGACTCCAGCTGGGAGCCCAAGCGTCCTCTTTCTAGTTTGTCAAGCAGTAATCTGATGCTGAGGCTGGCCACTTCTGTTCTGGAGAAAGTGAGTGCCCTTTTTCTCCTCAGAGGGACACCTTTCAGAAACTGCATGGTGTATGTTGACACCAGGAGTCCTTTCATGCTTAGAAAATTGCCTGTGGCTGTTTCTGTAATTCACAGTGCCCAGGGGCTTTTAACTTGGTAGATTTCTCTTGAAGCAATTGGTGAACCTTCTCTGGCATTTTTTCCCCCCCAGAATTCTCTGGTCATGGAGTATCAACACAATACTTTCAGGGAGGAATGGGAGGGAAGAGCATATGCCCCAGCCTTGGACCTTGAATCTTCCCCATTGACCCAATTAGAGGAGCTAGATCATATGCCCTCTCTTACATCAATCATCATTGCCTACTGGCTTATATGGTAGAGGGATGGAAACTTGAATAAAATTGGAGTCTTATTAGAGACCCTCACACCTAGAATGAGCTGCCAAAAGGCAGGGGCTTTGTCTTGGCTCATGCTTTATTCCCAGGCCCAAGGATGGTGGCTGGCACACATTGCAGTAGTCACTAAGTAAATGGTGGTGAGGACTGAATACTGGGAGGTAATGCGAAGTGGCATGGATGAGTGGTCAACAGTGTCTGCTACTCTTGGTTGATACCATTGATTTGCTTCAGAAAATGTCCTGTTCGTCCTCACTGGCTCATAATAGAGCAGACTTTTGGTGAACTCTACTGGGGATTCCAATGATGAGGGGAAGCATTCTGCCCAAGAAGCTCATTAAATTTTTGTTTTGTGGTACACAGGGGCACTCTACCACTGAAGTACATTCCAGCCCTTTTTATTTTTTATTTTGATACAAGGTGTTGGTAAGTTGCCCCAGCTGGACTCAAACTTGTGATCCTCCTGCCTCAGCCTCCCTCAATGCTAGAATTACAGGCATGCACCTTGCCTAGTTTAAGAAACTCATTTATATAATTATGTCATTTGGAGCTTTCCATTTTAGGAAGAGGAATAGGTGAAACAGAACAGACAGCAAATGGTTTAGAACACCCCAGCAAAAAGAAAACCTGTTTAGACCAAAATTTGTTGCTCCTAAAAAGCACCATTTGCCTCTACACATTAACCAATCTAGGATAGGCTAAGTCACAAGGAGGCTTCCATAGCAAAAGTCATGTGGTGAGGAACAGACAGAAGGGACAGACAGCAAGCCTCCCTTGAGGACCAGAGATAGACCTTCTTTGGAACAGACTCCAGGCCTGTGACATGCTCCCAACAAAGACACCACATGGAAAGGACACTCGATAAACATATTCATTCAACAAATACTGAGTGCCAGCTGTATGGTAGGGCTGGCTCTAAGAACTGCAAACAGCAGTGAAGCAGCATGTCATGCTCTGTTGAGTAGTAGCATGTGATACATTCTTACCAGTGAGACCTGAGTTAGCATCTGCTAGGGATGTCCTGTGTACACCACTGTAAAAAGGAGGTGTAGTGTATGACGGACTACTGGAGTAACGTGGCAGACATCCCAGACAAGAGCTGTTACAGAGAGCTGTAGACAGGTTATCCAAAAAAATTAGCAGACGCAGAGATGGGGAATGCTGAGGTAGGGGAGGCGTAGAAGAATTTTAAACAGGATGCTTTGAGAAAACTTGAATAAGGAGGTAAGATTTGAGCAAAGACCTTGTGACAGGGGTTAAGTCTGGGCTGGAGATATCTGCACACAAGAATATTATTGGGGTGTGCTCTTGGGATTCACACTTCGGAGTGGTGTGAGGGAACCTGGATAGACACATGTAGCTCAGTGTGAAGGCCCTGGGTTCAATCCCCATTACGAGGGTAAAAATATTCAAGACACTCGTGTTCCTGTTTTACAAACAATTTGTATATTACATGCTATATTTTGTATAATACACAGACTATTAAATAACTGATACGCTATATTATGATATATCATATTATACATATATAAGGTTCCTTCTTGTTTTTGTTTTTGTTTGAGACAGGCTCTTGCTGTGCAGTCCAGGCTGCATTTTTGTTTGAGAGAGGCTCTTGCTGTGCAGTCTCGAATGCATTATGTAGCCCAACAGTCTTATAATCTTGCTTTAGCCTCCTGGGTGCTGGGATTACAGCATGTGCCACCACACCTGGCTAGGAAAATTTTTCTCAGGTATAATTTACATAATAAAATGAGCAGACCTTAAGTATAAATTTAATGATTTAAACATATGAATTTATAACCTGTTCCTTGATCAAGATAAGGAAAACTTTACATTTTCCAGGAAGTTTGGGCTATGGATATATTGGGACGGTCGAGGCAACGGGGTGGAAAGTAACATATAATAGCAAATGGGCAGGCGGCTTCTATGAGAAGGGAGTTACTGTCAGCTGAGTTTGGTAATTCTTTGAAAAACACAGATTTGAGAGTAGCTTCTGAATTCAAATTTAGATGAGATGTACCAAATGAGGCCTTTCACAAGCAGTTGTTCGATGAGTATGATCTCTCTTACCTTCTCTCTTCTGAAGTCGTTAGAGCTCCGTTCTAAGACTGTTGTTAGGGAGCAGAACAAACATCTGAATTTCCAACTAGTGACAATTGCCAGGTATAATTACACTGGTATACTATTTACGGTGTATTATGTGTGGATTTCGATAGTGAAGCATTTACAGTTACTGCTTTTATACAATTTAAAATAATTTTCTTCATTATAAAAATAATATATTCAACTTAGGAAAAATTAGAAAATGCAAAAAGGAAAACACATTGCTAAAACTATCTTTAATGTGGTCTTTTGAACATTTGGAAAAAATAATTGCGTGTAGTCCCAGCAATCTAGGAGGCTAAGGCTGTAGGATTCCAAGTTCAATTCCACCCTGGATAATTTAGCAAGACCTTGTCTCAAAATAAAAGAAAAAGGACTGGAGATATATCTCAGCATAGAGGCCCTGGGTTCAATCCACGGTACTGGGGGGAAAAAATGTAGTGTACACATCACATTATAAAAATGTCTGAATTTTTTAAGCCTTTAGCCAAATCTCTATCAGTCACTATAGCAAAACCACAGATTTCAGTGGATGGCCTCCTTTACAGAACACACGCTGTACATGTAAATTAAATAACTAAAATATTGCTATGTGTTTCTCACTTAAAACATATTATATGTTGGCAAAGATTGCAGAATGATTGATGTCTCTAAATGATATACCCCTTGCTTTCTTCTACTTTATTTGGAGGCCAAAAAACAGTTGTATGGTTACTACAGTTTTCTTCCTATTTTGTATGTTTTCAGCCTCTCAGCCATCTGACATCTATGAGATGTCATTGTGTGGTGCTTACTAAAGAAGACTGGGAGAAGTTTTTGTGGTGGAAAGTGATAGAGAGATAACAACAGCAGATGGTTCTGTGAGACATCCAAGAGTGTGCTCCCATCTGTAGGTAGCAGTTGAAATCTGAGTCCCCATCACACGGTATTAGGAACCTGCCTTCCAGAGATTGGGACACTCTTGTCACTGAAGGGTTGAATTTAGCACTTTTATTGTGGACTTTGTTCAGACATTCAACTACTGTTGTGTACCTAATTTGTGCCAAGTGACAGCTCTAGGGTACTAGGGATAAATCAGTGATTATATAAAACAGACAAAAATTATTAAACTCTTATGGTTTACATGCTTGTGAGTAGGGTAGACAGATATACAATAAAGGAAGGTAGTCAGCTGAAGGAGTTATTTGCACATCGGTCACATTTGTATGCTTAGGTGATGAGTTTCTGCAGAGGGGTCCAGTGGCAATGGATTATATGCATTGTCACATATTCAAGAAAAACATAGGTTTTATTATGAATTAACCACTGGTATTTTGATATTTACCTTTATTACTTATAGATATTAATACACATATTTTTTAAAAGCAGGCTTTATGTGTGTGCGTTTGCTTCTTACATGTGTGTGAGATCATTATAGATTCATATGCAATTGTATAAAATATAGAAAGATCCTTTGTGTCACTTTGCCAATTCTTTTTTTTGTTTGTTTAAGCTCAGTTTATTGTTTTTTGTTTTGTTCTTTGAGACAGGGTCTCACTATGTAGTGGGCCTTGAACTCACCATGTAGTCCAGGCTGGCCTTGAACTCATAGCAATAATGCCTCAGCTTCCAGAGTGCTGGGATTACAGGAATGCACTACCACGCCCAGCTGCTATTTCTCTTATTGGTAACATTTTGGAAAAATATAACATAGTACTGCAATTAACATTAACACAAACACCTGTCTTATTCCAATTTCCCTAGTTCATTTCAGATTTCCCTAGTTTTATTTGTATTCTTCTGTGTATGTGTCATTCTACACAACTTTATTACCTGCATAGGTTATTTATTTAGTAGTACTGGGAACCAGGGCCTCCTCACTGACCTATATCCCAGCTCTTTTTTCAGTTTTTGAGATAGGGTCTCACTAAGTTGCACAGACTGTGCTCTAATTTGTAATCCTCCTTCTTCAGCCTTCCAGCATCCTAGGATAATAGGTGTACACTGCCACACCTGGCTTCTAACACTTTCATAACCGTATCTACCTTGTTACTACATTCCTCCAGCTGATTGGTTAACCTTTTTTTTTGTTTTTTTGGGTTTTTTTGCTGTGTTTTGGTTAACATTTTTAGATTTGTGGTAAAATACACATGACATAAAATTTACTATGCTACAAATTTTTAGGTGTACAATTCATCAGGGTGTTACTATAAGCATTTGTTATGCAGCCAATCTCTAGACCTTTTCATCTTCTGTAGCTATACTCATTAAGCAGTAACTCACCATTTCCCTCTCCACCCAGTCCCTGGCAACCACTGGTGTACTACGTGTTTCTGTGAATTCTAGGATACTTCGTATACATAAAATCATACATTGTTTGTCTTTTTGTGAATGACCTATATCATTCAACATGTCTTTGGGGGTCATCCACATTGTAGCATGTGTGAGAACTTTTTTCCTTTATAAGGCTAAGCAATATTTCATTGTGTGAATATGTCATACTTTGTTTATCTGTCCATCTGTCATTGGATGCTTGAGTTAACTCCCAACCTCTTGGCTATTGTCAATAGTGCTGATAGAACATGGATGTATAAAAATGTCTTGAAGATCCAACTTTTGACTCATTTGGATATATACTCAGGCAGCATTGCTGTATCATAATGATTTTATCATTTTTTGAGGATTCACTATTACTGTTTTCCATTGCAGCTGTAACATTTTACATTTCCCCCACCAGTGCACAAGGGTTCCAGTTCTGTACATATATGCTTCTTGGCTGTTTGAATATCTTCTTTGGAGAAATGTCTCCAAGTTTTGTGTCAATTTTTGAACTAAATTTGTTGTATTTCTGTTGTTGAGTTTTAGGATTTCTCTATATATTTTGGAGATCAGCCCCTTATCACATGTCATTTGCAAATATTTTTTCCTATTTTGTGGTTGTCTTTTCACCCTGTTGATAGTATCCTTTGATGCACAAAAAAATTTAATTTTGTTGAAGTTCATTTTGTCTTTAATTGCTTGTGCTTTTGGTATCATACCTAAAAAATCCTTGTCAAATCCAATGTCATAAAGCTTTTCCAGTATGTTTTCTTCTAAGAGTATTTTGGTTTTAGGTCTTGGATTTATGTTTCGTTGTTTGTGAGACAGAGTCTCGCTGTATAGTACAAGCTGGCCTTGAACTCACTATGTACCCTAGGCTAGCCTCAAACTCACAGCAATCCTCCTGCCTCGGCCTCCCAAGTGCTAGGATTACAGGCATGTGCCACCATCCCCAGCCAGGTCTTACATTTAGATCTTTAATCTATTTTGAACTAATTTTTGTATGTGGTGTTAGGTAAGGACTCAACTTCATTTTTTTGTGTGTGCGGTTTTCTAAACAGTTGTTAAAGAGACTGTCCTTTCCCCACTGAATGATCTTGGCAAACTTGTCAGCAGTCAACTGAGTGGGAGTATAGCTCAGTGATAGAGTATGCATAAGGGCCTGGATGCAACCTCCAGCACCAACAACAAAAACAAAAATTTTAAAAAATCAATTGACCATATACATTTGGCTCCCTATTTTCACTGGTCTGTGTATCTGTCTTCATGCTAGCCCCACACTGTTATAATTACTGTAGCTTTGTAAGAAGCTTTGAAATCAGGAAGTGTGAAATCTCCAACTTTGTTCTTTTTAAAGATTCTCTCTTCTATTTAGGGTTTCTCAATAGTCCATATACATTTAGGGTGGATTTTTTTTTTTTAATTTCAACAAAGTATGCTGTGGAATTTTTAAAGGGATTGCGTTATATCTATAGATGACTTTGGGTAGTTTTGATATCTTAAAGATATTAAGTCTTTCAATACATGTACAAAAGATGTCTTTCCATTTATTTTTGTCTCTTATTTTCTCTAAGTGTTTTATTGGTTGTGATTCTATTATAAATGGAATTGTTTTCTTTCTTTTTTTAACTTTCAAGAGATAATTTACGAAGTTTTTAACCAGGCTCCTTGATAGAATTTTTTAAATGCATAATCTGGAAGAATTTTGCATCACATATAGAGAACTGATTAAAATAAAGAACAAGGGCTGGGGATTTAGCTCAGTGGTTAAGAGTGCCTGCCTTGCAAGCACAAGGCCCTGAGTTCGATCCCCAGCATTAAAAAAAAAAAAAAAAAAAGGGATATCAGAAAATGGAAAGATATCCCATATTCCTGGGTAGGAAGAACCAATATAGTGAAAATGGTCATACTTCCTAAATTACTATACAGATTTAATGCAATTCCAATCAAAATACCAATAACATACTTCCACATAATTAGAGAAATTCATCTGGAACCAGAAGAGACCAAGAATAGCAGAAACAATTCTGGGCAACGATGGAAAGGCAGGGGGATCACAATCCCTGACTTGAAGCTACACTATAAAGCTACTGTGATTAAAAACAGCATGGTACTGGCAAAAAGACAGACCCAAGAATCAATGGAACAGGTTAGAAGATGCAGAAACAACTCCAGACACACTCAAATACCTCATCTTCAACAAAGGAGCCAAACACCCTCACTGGAAGAAAAACAGCCTCTTTCATAAATGGTGCTGGAAAAATTGGCCTGCCACATGCTGAAAACTAAAACTAGATACATGTTTCTCACCATGTACTAAACTAAAATCGAAGTGGATCAGAAATCTAAACATTAAACAGAAACACTATATCTACTGAAGAATAGAATAGGAAGAACTCTTGAAGACATAGGTATAGGAAAAAAAATTATGAATAGAACCCAGACTGCATGGGAAATAATACAAAGAATAGTGCTTGGGACCACATCCTATTAAAAGGCTTTTGCACAGCAAAAGAAATCACCAGTAGAGCAGGGCAAACACTCACAGAGAAGGAAAAAATTTTTACCAGCCATTCTTCACACAAAGGTCTAACATCTAGAATATATAAAGAACTCAGAAAAATCAAAGCCCCCTGTGATGGTTGATTGATTGTGTCAACTTCTAAGAGAAGCTTAACTAAATTGGTTTAGCAATTCTACACCCTAGGGTGTAGAAGATCCACCCTAGGCCGGCCCATTCTCTAGGTGGTGTAAAAGGGAAATGAAAAGGGATATAGCCCGGCCAGTTTCTTTGGATCGGTTTCGCTTCCCTTGGAGGAGCTCCAGACTTCCACTTGGATCCTTGGAACTCCAGACCTTCACCTGGATTCTTCAGACCTCTAGACCTTCGCCTGGACCCTCCAGACCTTCACCTGGATCCTTCAGACCTCCAGACCTTCAGCTGGGCCCTCCGGATCTCCAGCTTGCAGACAGACCCTCTGCACGCTTCCACACCTGACTTGTAAGAAGCCTGAGGAAGCCAAATTGTAAGCTCTCAAATATTCATATATCTACCATTGTATCTGTTTCTCTAGAGAATACTGACTAATACACCCCCAAATTTAAAGACACAATCCAAAAATGGGCATCTGAAATGAATAAACATTTTTTAGATGAAGAAATAAAAATGGCAAATAAATATATGAAAAAGTGTTCAACATCACTGGTAATTCAAGAGATGCAAATTAAAACAATGCTAAGATTCCATCTCACTCCAGAAAAAACAGCTATTAAGAAATCAACCAATAACAAATGCTGGCGGGGCTGCAGGGAAAAAGGAGCCCTTCTCCACTGTTGGTGGAATGTAGGCTGGTCCAACCACTGTGGAAATCTGTCGAGATTCCTCAGAAAACTACTAGAGGTTCCATTTGACCCAGCTATTCCTCTGCTTGGTATCTTCCCAGAAAAATTAAAAACATCATACCACAGTGATGTATGCACAGCCATTTTTATAGCAACACAATTTGTACAAAGTAAGTCCTGGAAACAACCTAAATGCCCAACAGCTAATAAATAGCTAAAGAAGATGTGGTTTTTCTACACAATGGAGTACTACTCTGCTATAAAAAAGAATAAACTAGAGTCATTTGTAGGTAAATGGATGCACCTTGAGAACGTATTCTTAAGTGAAATAAATCAGACATTTATGAGTACATATCAAATTGTTTCTCTGATATGAGAAACCATAGTGTAAATAAGGACAAAGAAGTATAATAGGTATCATGTAAAAGAAGGAATATTCAAAAGGGAGGAGAAATAGAAAGGGAGGAGAGGAAAAGAAGGAAGGGAAGCTGGGGATTTAGCTCAGTGGTTAGAGTGCTTGCCTTGCAAGCACAAGGCCCAGAGTTCAATCCCCAGTGCCAAAAAAAAAAAAAAAAAAAAGAAGGAAGAGGAAAAGAAGAGAAAGAAAAAGGGGGAAAAAAATGTAAATATACCTGCTGTAAATAGGGAAGTATAGGGGTATGGAAGGGAGGGGTGGGGAAGAGGGGGGAACCAAGATATACTATGTACAGGTACACATTAACCATGATGAATTTAATCATTGTGTATACAATGCACCAATACCTGTTCTTGGTAAAAAAAAATTTTTTAAATAAAATAAACATTATTTTTGTTTTTATTTTGATACTAAGGAGTGAACCCAGGACCTTGTACATACTAAGCAGATAGATGTTCTACCACTGAGCTATATCCTCAGCTACATTAGTAGTTTTTTTGTGGACTATTTAGAGTTTTCTGCATGTAAAATCTATATACAGGTCATCTATACACCTTATATTTTCATATTGTTTTGTAATGTTTACTCAATAGATGCTTCAAACATTTACCTACTTTTTTTTTGAGACAGAGTCTTGCTATGTAGTTCAGGGTGGTCTTGAACTCACTGTGTAATCCAGGCTGGGCTCAAACTTGCAACAATCTTCCTGCCTCAGCCTTCCAAGTGCTGGGATTACAGGCATGCACCACCATGCCTGGCCTTTAAATTCTAAATTTGCCAGTGTTTGTTAAACCAAGTTCTCTTGGCAGTTCGCAGGAGAAAAGTGCAATAAGTGAAGG
>PVJO010002315.1:100102-130485 GCA_004026905.1 Hystrix cristata
GTAAGTTCAGGGGCAGCCTGCACTACAAAGCAAGACCCTGTCTCAAAAAACAAACATTTAGCTGAAGTGGTAGAGCACTTGCCTAGTAAGCACAAGGCCCTGAGTTCAATCCCCAGTGCGGCCCCCAAAAAGGAGACCTCTTGTATGCTCTTATTGGAAAAAAAAAAAACAAACAAACAAAGACTCAGAGAAGTTTTTTACAACCCAACCCATCAACACACTTCCCACTGTGCGCCTTCCTGCTCCTCTGGCTAGCTCTCTGCTCAGTTTGTTTGCATATTTGGAATTCTTTCCCTCTAGGAATCTTTTTCCTTTTACAAGGAGGAAACAATTTTACTTGACCTTCCATGGTTATATGTAGTCCTAGTTTCCTTAACTTTATTCCTTGTCAGATAGAAAGCCTGTGTGCTGCTGTTGTCAGATTAGTAAGCACCACCATCACCACTACCCCGCCACCCCTCCCACCCCCCACCAATAGTAGGCAGTGGCCCACTGTAGTAGCTCTATGGAGAGAGTGTCAGTGGAGTGCTTACATGGGTTGAGGAGGGGACCCAGGAGAGGTGACCTAGAAGTGAGCCTTGTAGAAGTGGACTGTGGTTGATGGGTGTGCAGGACTAGTGTTCTGGTCTTGAGTTGATCTGTCTTAAATTGCTTTGTAGAGGAGGTTACTGTTATCACTAGAATCTAGGATATGTGTTAATTTTTCTTTTTTTTTTTTAACCCTCAGTACTAGGGATTGAACCCTGGTTCTTCATACTGAACTACATCCCCAAATCATCAATCCTGTTATGTTGTTTGTTTGTTTGTTTGGGTGCTGGGGCTCGAACACAGGGCATTGTGATTGTTAGGCAAGCCCTCTACCTCTTAAGCTAAATCCCCAGCCCCCTTGTTTGTTTTTTGAGACAGGGTCTGGCTAAGTCACTAAGTTGCCCCAGCTGGCTTTGAACTTGCCATTCTCCTGCCTCAGCCTCCCAGAATGAATATAGGAATTATAGACATGAGCTGTGACTCCTGACTTAATTTATCTTTTACCTCTGTCTCTATACAAAGAAAGGCCTAGAGGTAGTTGGGTATTCATCTTTATCATTATCAGGCCGTGCCACACGAAAAGTTCTCTAGCCAAACTGGAAGATCTTTTTCCTCAACTCCACTCAGAGAACTCTTTAGAAAAGGTCCCTTCCTACTGACAGGATGTGAGTGACTGCCTTCTGTGACTTAAAGACCTAGTGGTGCATGGAGTAGGGAGCTGGTGCCTTGTGCAGGTCCAGTACCATATTTCATCTAGTCTGCTGTGTGTCACTAAGAAGGGAAATGCCGTGCCAGTTAAACCAATCATGCCTTTCTCCAGGGCACATCCCAGTCTACGAAATGTTGAAACATGAAACAGATGCATCTTAGAATCAATATGACACAGTGTCTTAATATTTTTAACGAGGTGCATGTAAAGGTGAATGTGTCCTCACCACTTTTGCAGATTAGCAAACTGGTATTTGGGGAGATGAAATAATTTACTCAAGGATAGGTAGCTAGTAGTAGGAAAGAGTAAGGATTCAACCCGAGGAGTTTTAATGCTAAAACCCACCTGTGTTCCCAGCCCTCATTTTCACCTTCTCCTAAAACAATGGTGAATCTTTTAAACACAAGTGCTCATACTGTAACCCCACTTATTTATTGCAAAGTGGCAACACTGCAGTTAAACCTGAATACTGAGGTTTTAGTTTAGAAAAAACAACTCATTAACATCTTTTGTTTTCAAAGAAAAATGAATAACACCATGCCATAGGTTTGCCACCACTGCCCTAGAGCCTTGAGCTCCACTAATCACCTATAAAGTGATTGTGGTGGAGCTGGCCGGGTGTGATGGTGCAAGCCTGTATTCCCAGCACTTGAGAGGCCGAGGCAGGAGGATTGGTGCAAGTTCAAGCCCAGCCTGAATTACAGAACAAGACCTGGTCTCAAAAAAAAAAAGAAAAAGCAATCATGGAGCCAGAATTGACCTTGGCATTCAACTGCTTCAAAAGTACCTTTAGAAGAAGATCTGAGCTCCTTAATGGTGCCTTGTTGGATCCTGCATGTCTCTCTTGAGCTCTGCTCTACAGCAGCACATTAGGACATTCTTCCATGTAGTATATTCTGCCTGAATTTCCCACTCCCAGGCTTCTCTTTGACTCTTATGTCAACCTTTGGGGTTCATGTCAGGTTTTTGTTTGTTTTCTATGTTTACTATCATTGCCTCTTACCACTGTTGTTCTTATGGTTATCTGCAAATCTGGCAGCTTCCTAAGGGCATAGGCTATGCCGTGTTTATCTTTACTTTCTCATTGCCTAACCCCAAATCAGACACATTAGTATATATCCACAAATACGGACTAGGTGAAAAAGTATCATTGATGATGCAGATGACTCAGCCTGTGTATGCTCTTGGATATTCAGGAAGGCCTATGACATGCAAGTGTGTCTGACAGACTTACAGAAGTGTAAAGCTCTCTGAGGGTCAGAGACTCCTCCCTGATACCTGTCCTGACAGGTGTTCCATCCTATAGAACTTCGTGGTTAAAATCACAAATTCCCACTTCAGGTTGACTGAAGCAGAAAAGTGAACAAATTGGCATTTGGGGTTATCTTCTGGCATATGACAAACTACTCTAAAACTTAGTGGCTTAAAACAACCGTTTTTGTTATTTGCTCACGATTCTGCAGTTTGACAGCGCCCACTAGGTTCACCTTAGCTTTATGGAATCTTCTGGGATGGACTGAGCAGCTTAGGGCTAGAACACCTCGCCTTGCCCGTGTCCAGGGCCATGATTCCTACTGTTGTCTGAGCTCACTGATCCTCTCCTGTGGCCAGCTTGGTCTTTCTCTTTTTTTTTTATTTTATTTTAATGGTACATTTTAGGTGTACATAGTGATAACATTCATCATAGGGGATTTGTACCTGTACATGACATATCTTGTTGCTTCTTTTTTTCCCATTCCCCTCCAGCTTGGTCTTTCTCAAAGCATGGTGGTCTCAGAGTAGTTGGACTCCTCAAATGACAACTAGATTTTTGGATTTCTCCAGAGTATAGAAGTAGAACTGCTAGACTTTCTTTAGTCTTTAGCCTGGAGCTAGAGCAGCACTATATCTGTCACATTCTCTTGGTTAAAGCAGGTCATTGCACCAGTCCCAATTCAAGGCACATAAGGTGAGGAATTTTAGGGAGATGTGGCTCACTGGGCCTGCTGAAATAGACAGTGGTCTCTCACATAGCCTGTGGACTTCAAGTGTCCAGCACAGCAGATCCAACAGCTCTCATCAGGTCATCAGGACTTGATATGATTACCTACCCGCAGACTCACATGCTCTCCCCCAGCCTTTGCTTTCTATCTGTAGGCTTTGCATGGGTTCCCTCTAGGTAGTGTGCTCTGTACCTTCACAGCAGCATCATGTGTGTCACTTAGCTAGAGTGCAGAACTTATTTAAAGCTTCAGACTCTGGAGCCGGATACCTGGATTTTACCAGGCAGCTGTGTGACTTTGGGCAACTTTTCCAATCTGTGTGCCCCCATTTCTTTCTCCTTGTGTAAAATGAAAATATCAGAATTATCTGACAGAGAAAATTGTGTAAGATTTTGAGAATACCTAGACTATGCCTCCCGCAGAGTTTGAAGAGCTGATCAAAGGCTTGAGAACATTTCCTGGGCTGGGGAGAATTAGCTCTGGCCTTCCAAAGGCAGTGATTCATAGGATATAGCCTAGCATGGCTCTGGGTCTCCCGGAAGACACCTCCAGGACCTGGCCTATGGCACCTTCCCCAGCAGACCTCCATATAGGTGACTGTACTGGTGGGACCAAGTCTTATCTTCTATTATCTTTATTATACTTTTTCTAAATTTCACAAGATTCTTAGTAGTACTAATTTGTCACTGCCTGCTAGTGTCTGGCAGGACTTACAACCTACATCTCAGTCCTGGTGCCGCAATTGGTCTTCCAGCTCATCACTGCAACTGGAGCAGTATCATTTGCATGTCTCAAAACTGGATCCACACGCCAGGCATGGTGGCACATGCCCGTAATCCCAGTACTTGGAGACTGTGGCAGGAGGTTCACCCCAAGTTCTAGGCCAGCCTGGGCTACATAGTGAATTCAAAGCCAGCCTGAACTACATACCGAGACCTCATCTCAAAAGAAACAAAAAACGAGAGAGAAACAAACCAGACCCACAGCCTCAAGTTCCCCTCCCCCCTCCCTTCCTCATTTCCTTCCTTCCTTTTGCAGTATGGAGGATTGAACCCATCCCACCTGCCCTTGTTTTGTGATTTTACAGATGTTGACCCTCATTCCTAGTATCCATGCTGGCTTGTCTTGGATGACAGAAGCCAAACATTTTCAACTGAGTGATGCTTGGCAACAGCTTCTTGTCTGTATCAGCAATTTCTGATGCTTAGTCCTTTCTCATGCATTAATTTGTACCTGAGCAAATATTGAGCTACTTCTCACCAGATAATGTGCTAGAGTCTGAGGATGCAGGAATTAACAGTAATTGATATGCCCTGCTTGCAGTTCTCA
The DNA here is from genome assembly GCA_004026905.1 of Hystrix cristata. Taxonomy (NCBI): domain Eukaryota; kingdom Metazoa; phylum Chordata; class Mammalia; order Rodentia; family Hystricidae; genus Hystrix; species Hystrix cristata. The sequence goes on from PVJO010002315.1 coordinate 104,651, forward strand.
TGTCCTTGGCCTGGAAGCAGACCAGGGAGATGGATAAATTCCCACTAGGAACAAGACCTCTGCATTACCTTCCGTAGTCTACTTGGTTTTAAGCTCTTATGGCACTTTCACAAATCCAGTCCACCTTGCAGGGCTCTTTGGGTAGCCCTGGACCCATAGTAGATCCTGTGCAGTTTCCAAGAGCTGGCCACACCCCTTCCCCTGGAGGAACAGAATATGTATTTTAACATCAAGTGGTCACTGGTATGTGGCAAAGTTTCCATCAGCAGAGATGCCAAAAAGGCAGACTTTCTGTGGACTCGGACATAGCACAAACATGCAGGAGGCCTTTTAGGCAGCAGAAACTTGACAAGGGAGATGAGGCCCCTGAACTATAGCCAACCACTGTCCTGCTCAGCTTCAGACAGCCAGTAGAAAAAGGAAAGTGTCCCTCTGTCTAGCTGCCAGTTAGGTGCAGACCATGTGACAGAGTGATGTCTGTTGGTGCAACTGTGTGCCCCTCTTACTGAGCATCTGTGGCTCAAAGCTTTTATTGCAAACCAGTCACAGTCTTTACAAACGTGTCTCTGGAAGATGGCAGGTGAATGCTTAGAAGTCCTGTGGGTTCACTGTCCTCAGTGACAGAATCCTTTGCCCCGCTGTTAGACTTTTAGCTACCTAATGTTGCTTGGAGAGTCTTTCAGCAGTTGAGTCTTCAACTAAACTATTAAGACTGTTCCACTCTTATCCATGGATAGTTTATCTGTAGTCTATTATTTTGTGCTAGGTGCAGCAATTAGAGATCTTACTGGAATAGTCAGCGTTTTAAAATTTTGAGTCTGTTGCTTTACTCCAGTGATTAAAAACCAAGTTAGAGGTGTGTGTTTTTCTTGTTTCCAGGCAAGCCAATTTTTTCAGTTGATATTCACCCCGACGGGACCAAGTTCGCAACTGGAGGACAAGGTATGTTTGTGTAATTTGCAAGAGAGAGCATCAGAGTCCTGCCACCTTGCTTTGCTTCTCTTGGTTGTCCATGGTTAGAAGATTTGTTGTTTTTCCTGTGGATATAACTGGCTAAAATGTACAATTATTATCTGTTATCTGAACAGATTAAAATCAAAATTTTTTGGCTGTAGTGTGATCTCTATAAATATATTGATACCAGACATCATTCTAATTACTGTCTATTGAGTTGAAATTGGAATAAATTTGCATCCCCATACCTAGGATTACTGAGTGTGGAGAGTGGCAGGTGGTCCTCTGGATAAAGTCTAGCACCAGAGGCAAAGACTCTGTCAGGGTTTTCTCACCTGATGAGAGGCTGTTAAATTACTACATCACGTAATTATTAGATCTATTATCTCATTAAAAGGTTAGAAAGAAAGTATACTGTGAGTAACAAAATGAAAATAGGATCCGTAGTATTGTCAGAGTGTTTCATTCAGCATCCATTGCAATATTGCAGTAACATGACTATGTTTGGAGAAACAGCCATTTTTCATGCCAGGACACCAAGATTGTATATGTAGTGACAGGCAGTAGCATTCCCACAAACCCAGCCCCCACTAGTGGAGCCTCCCTCCAACCAGGCATCCCTGGGCAGCAACTGATAGTGCCTTTGTGAGTATATTCTCAGGCCAGGTGCTGCACAGTGGGTTTGCAGCAAACCCCTCTGCCCAGAGGCTAGGAACAGGAAGGGAGTACAGGGATACTCTGGCAGGAAGGCCTTTCTCTCTTTCTTGCATGCTGTGAAAGGAATGTATAACCTCACCTGCGCTGTACAAGGAGCCTGCAACCTCACTAAGAGTGCTAAACTTAGCTGGGGGGGAGCAGAGTGTTGGTTCTTTGTCCCAGGGGAAGCAGCCCTTCCACTTTACTTGGGCCAGAACAAGGAAAGATGTCTAAGAAATAGGTTTACGTACTGGTCAGCAGGAGATTTCAGGCATTCCATCATCACCATGGCATGTTCATTTCTACACATTTATCTGTTTTCATTTAGTTTCATTAGGTTTTAGTGCTGAAAAGCTGCCAAAGAGAAATCATTAGTAAAACACAAAGATACTTTTTTGGGGCGGTGCTAGGGTTCGAATTCAGGGCCTTGTGCTTGCAGGGCAAGCACTTTAACCACTGAGCTATGATCATAGGAATCTTAAATTCCCTCTTTTGGTTGATCTCCCATCTGTAGATGACTGCAAAAGGCAGATTAAGTAATGAGCCCTTTTTCCTTGGTTGAGCCAAGCAGCACACTGAAGGTTAGGGACTGTGTCTTTTCTTCTTGCTAAGGTGTATACACACAGACCTGAAAGAGTCCTAGTACACAACTTTCCATCCTGTTTAGTTTATCCAGGAGTCTGGCTTCTGGGCATGGATAAGGACCTTCTAAGGGCCCCTGGTAGATTAGAGGCCAGACTAGTGCTCACTCCCCTCCTAATTTCTAGTCTAGAATTCTTTTCATAAAGTCAAGTTGACCTCAGCTACTACCAAATCCACTCTTTTAGGTCTCCGTGAGTACTTATTTTCTTTACCTTTTCTATAATCTGAATTAGTAATTTAAGTTCAATCTCCTTAAATCTAGTCTATAATGATTTATGGGAATGAGGACTTCCCGTAGGTAATATTACATATCAGCATCAAATTTCTAATCCTTGCACATTGATTCTGCTTCTTTGTTCTAGGGCAGGATTCTGGGAAGGTTGTGATCTGGAATATGTCTCCAGTCCTCCAGGAGGATGACGAGAAGGATGAAAATATTCCCAAGATGCTTTGCCAGATGGACAATCACTTAGGTATTACAGAGTGGCCCTTTGCAGGCTTTGCGTGTTGGCAGAGTGCCCAAGGTTAGCACATGTGTTTGTAATTAGAAAGATAAGTCCCCGTGCGGCGGTAACTCCCCTCGGCCTGCTGTCTGAAGGCACAGATGTTGGCTGCACACCTGGGTGAGTTACTCGGCAGAAGACTCGGCCCGCCCACAGAACCATCTTTGGACAGTCTGCAGGTACCTCTGGTGATTTCCTGCTCATGAGTCGTTACTGCCTGATTCCATGGGGCTTTGGGGCCAGCAACCTGGACACAGTAGGGTTCTGGGGAAGGGTGTATGAGAGACAACAATATGTCTCAGATTGGCACTGTGTCGTTCTAAGGCTCTCTGCCAGGACTCTCTGGGCTGTTGGACAGTGTCACAGTTTCCTCTCCTGCTATAATGCCTTAGTGTCCCACCCGTGAGCACTCCATTAACAGTTATTGGCCTCTGGATGTTAGTCCCTTTCTCTGCTCTGTGTGTTCTTGTCCTCCCAACATACACAGAACAACTGGAGCATACCTGGTCTCAACTTCATTGATGTCCATCATATTTCATGTCTCCCAAAGACAGCAATATGTGCTCTTAGTGGCTCTCACTTAGCAGAGGCCTTGGGAGATTTCTGGTGGTCTTAGTTTATAAGTGCAAAATAAATCAAACTGCAGTGCTGATAAGTTCAGAAAATCCAAATTGAAAAGGACTGGCTCTGACAAGTGAGATTGAGTCAGAGTTTTATACTCTACTAAGCTGTTCCCCTGAAAGTTTTGGAAAGGCATCTTGGCCTTCTTAACACATGCTTTATCTTGAGAATAATGCCTACTCAGAAATACATCTCATCAATAGACAGTCCTTTTGAAATAATGAGATTTACTGCTTTTCAAGAAAATAAACCTCTTGTTGTCTATTTCATCCAACACTAACAATTCTCAGATTATGCATATTTGTCCCCTCCAGACTGTTCTGGTAATTTGATGTAGCACAAGTAGGTTAGTGCTTTGACTGAATTGTTTCTCTGGGACTCTCGGTAGATGCCTTAAGTAGATTAGATAGATTAGACTTTATAAACCTTCACATTTTGCCAGACTGTGCATAACTAAATGGGTATAACTATTGGATTTTCATCACCCTATTTTTTTTTTCTTCCCAGCATGTGTGAACTGTGTGCGGTGGTCAAACAGTGGGATGTATTTAGCTTCTGGGGGAGATGACAAACTGATTATGGTGTGGAAGCGGGCTACGTAAGCATCATTTTCCTTTCTTCACATTTTAATTTTTAGAAGCTTCTTTGCTGGTCTTTATCCAAGTCACTTTTCCTACCCTGGTGCTGAAGTCCCCAGAGTTCTGATTTCATAAGTAGCAGGAAGTACACATAAGTCAGGAGGAGATGAGACCTAACTAGGGAATTGGGAGGCCACTAACCTGCCTGCTAACCTGGTCAACTGCTCCCTTGCAGAGATGCAGAGCTTCTACCCCCTCTCTCCAGAAAAAAAAATGGTTTAATCTCTTCTGGAGTTGATCTGGTGGCTTCATTTTTTTTGGTCTTCAAATGAAACTTCACATGACATTCCCAAGGACAAACTGGCTAAAAGTCAAGGTGCTCTCATGGGTTTAGGGATGGAGTCCAGAGTCTGTCTTCTTTGCCACTCACCTTATTCTGTGGCAGCTTCAATCTGTGGCAGCCCTTGGCTCTGCATGCCAAATGAGCTAACCATCACCTGGAGAACACTATATTTTTCCTTATCCCTAATCGAAGGGTTTCTCGGGGTAGGCCTTTGTCTCACAGTAAACTTTCCAAGTAACTCTGGGCCAGTCAGGCTAGAGCACCAGATCCACCATCATTGTTCAGCTAGAATGGCCCTAAGGGCTTGGCTCTGATACACTGTATCATCTCCTTAGGCCCATTTAGCTGTTCGATAAGCTCTCTATATGGGTTGCTATAGAGCTTTACAAGAGCAAAGGATGTTCAGAGAGGCTCTGAGCATTGGTGTGTCCATCTTCATGTGCCAGCTCATCTTGAAGGAGTTAGTTCCTTCAGCTTACTTGGTTTCTTGGGAATTAAAGCAGGGCCATTTAATTCACTATGAGGAGACTTAAAAATACTGTAGGTTTTCCAGTCAGGCATGGTGGCACAGTCCTATAGCTCCAGTTACTCAGGAAACAGTCAAGAGGCTCTTAAGCTCAAGAGTTCAAGATAGCCTGGGAAAAATAGTGAAAGCCTCACAAAAAAAAAAAAAAAAAAATTGTCGATTTTGCAACTTTAAATAGCCAACATAGATAACATTTAGTACACAATTCGGAAAATAAAACAATTGTAAAAGAAAAAAGTTTCACAATCCCACTACCTAAAGAAAGCCAGGGTTAATATTTTGATGTATATTCCTCTGCTTTATTCCACGAATAGATGATATCCATGTTACATGTATTTTTTTCCTTTGCAGAAGTGATATTATATTATATATGATGTCCAATGGCCTGCTTCTTTTACTTAATCTGTTATGAATATTTTCCCTTGCAAGATTTGTAATGATTCTATAGTATTTCATTAAGTACTTGGATAACAAATTATCTGATTAGACCCTGTGTACAGCAACCTAATACTTTCCACCATTGTCTGTTTCTGCATTGTTCTGTCTGCTGTGATAAGCTGTGCTGCAGGGAGCATCTCTGTACACCTGTGGAGCACTCCATGAGTGCCTTTCTGACCCCTCTTTTACACAGGTACATTGGGCCCAGCACTGTGTTTGGATCCAGTGGTAAGCTTGCCAATGTGGAGCAGTGGCGTTGTGTATCTATCCTCCGAAGTCACTCAGGTGGTGAGTGGGGCTACCTGTTGGGGTGGATTGGTCTCTGGCAGTTACTTCAGATCAACAGCAGCACCTCTATGTCCCTGGTGCAACTCTCTTTGTTCCTCAGAGCAGTTCTTGATCTGTGCTGTCCCTCCCTATCACCATTGGTTACCTGCTTGTCCCTCAGAGACTGTGCAGTCACTGTCTCTACTACCTGCTGTCAGCTGCAATCACTACCCCCCCAACTCCTGCCCTTATAGGGTATATGTTTTTATCTTTAATGTGGAACTTTCCACATTCTGCTGTTTATCTGCTGAACAGAATCAGTGCTTTCATTGATGGATCACTAAGTCTATAATCATACTTTATTTATTCCCAAATAACCAGCCCACAGATGTCCAATGAAAAAGTTTCTCATGACCTTAAATATGTCTGCAAAATGTTTGAAATAGATGTAGTTTGGAAAGAGGTACATTTTACAGGTTTAGATTGAAGAGATGGAGGGTTAGTCTACAACTGTCTCAACTTCATGTTTTTTAGGTACCAGATACCAGGATACTGGGTAACTACAATTTAGGCTTCTCTCAGGAAACCTGTCGTCCATTCCAGGAAGAGGCTGATGGATTTTCCAGGCAGGGCGGGCGGTAGAAGGGGAAAAGACTTTGTGTGAATGTTGAATTGGAGGCATTTTGCCAATGCTAGATCTTTACAGACAAGGCAGAGCACACCACAAAGTTAGACTGGCCAAATGTGGAGGGCTGGGTATGGATGGTAATAGGGCTCAGTGAAAGTGTTCCTCATTGTGAAAGAGACAAGGGGCCATTGGAAGTTTTGACGCTCAAGAGAGGTTGTTCTGACACTCTGTGTAATAAAAAGTAGGTGGTTTCACTGGTTCACTTGATAACTGTCAGGGCCTGAACTAGGCCTGTTATCACTGGGATATCGAGGAGGAAGAGGAGACAGATTGGGAAACTGCCTAGGTCAAGGCACAGGGAGAGATGATGTAGATTCTTGGCTGGGTGCCTTCATAACCAGAGGTGTTCTACTGAGGCCATATAGAAAAGAGACCTATGGGAATGCACACCAGTTGCACCAGGTTTGAGGGAAGAAAACATCAAGAAACCATTAGAATTGAGCCTAGCACTCTAGGGGAAGATGGGGCTAGAATGAGAGTGGTTTAGGAGGTGTTGGATATAATTCATTAGCAGTTTATTATTAGCAAATATTCTGTAGGCAGTTTAAAAGTGAACAAACCTATCTCTTGGTAAATCAGTTTGATAGTCTATATGTATGAATCCTGAAACAGTCTTGCTATATTATTTGACAACAATAAAAATGTGTAATTTGCCTTTTATTTATTTCATAGCAACTCAATGATAGAGTCCAGTTAGGCTTCTCTGGAACTTGGTAAATGTGTTGAAGAGGTATTCAAGTGTTAGTTGGGGCCTCAGATGAGGACTTTTACAGGGGCTCTGATCTGAGTCTGGGGTCAAGCCATGACCTCAACATCTCTTCTAACCCACCAACCCATTGGTCTCCTTTACAAGGCAGGTAGGGTTGGCTACCTTCCTTCCTTCCTTTCCTTTCCTCGTCTCGTCTCTTCTCCTCTCCTCTCCTCTCTTCTCTTCTCTTCTCTTCTCTTCTCTTCTCTTCTCTTCTCTTTTCTTTTCTTTTCTTGTGCTGGGGATTGAACTCAGGTCCTTGTGCTTGCCAGGCAAGCACTGCAACCACTGAGCTAAATCCCCAGCCCTGGGTTGGCTACCTTTTGCTGAGGTACCTGCAGGTTTGGGCAGAACCATTCAAGAAGAAAAATGAGTGGAAAAACAAAGACAAATGAATAAGAAAGCACTGAATTTGAAAAGTAAAGTGTGAAAAGTGTATACTTGGCATATTTAATTGGAGCGTGAAGAAAAAACATAAACAAAATTAGAAGCAAAGGCCTAAAAAACTATTTAACTCAGACAGAAAAAACCGTTGTTTATACAGTAAGCAAAAAAACAAGGCAAAATAAGTTCTCAAAATTGATACCAAAAAAAAAAAAAAATCGATACCATATGGCAGTGGTGGTGAACCTATGGCACAAGTGCTACAGCTGGCTATTTGTTATCACTGAAAGCTCTAAAAGGTTTCCCATCACTGCCATAGCGTAAGGAAAACCTGAACAAATTAATAACCAATGCAAAAGTTGGTTCCTGGACCTAAATTACATATTGATAAATTATGTAAAGCTTTTTAAGAAAAATTATACAGAACATAGAAATATTATTTGTCAAAAAAGATATAATCCAGGGTTTCCAGAATCTCATAAAAATAATGAAATAAAAGCATATATTAACCTAAATAAAGTTAGAAAAATCAGTAACAATACTAGTGAATGATATTTAAAAATAATAACTCACTGTGATTAAATATGATTTATAATAGAAGAATTTTGCATATAAGGAAACTTAATATAATTTCTTAGGAGGTTAGACGAGAAAGTCCATGTAGTCATCTTAGGATGTATTCTAAAAGGAATATTAATTAGATAATTAAGCATCAGTCACTAATGAAAAAATGCTTTTTGCAAGAGGGTTGCTGGGGGTAGAACTCAGGGCCTTATACTTGCTAAGCAAACACTCTACCACTGAGCTAAATCTCCAACCCCAAAAAAATGCTTTTTAATAAAAAGCATCTCGTCAAAAGCTATTTCCTTAGTATGTTAAAATCCTGTGTCTTTCAAAAACTAATGGCAAACATTACAATTTGCCTGTAAGCTTGGTTTTATATCAAGTAACAATAAGGATTTATTTTATTGTTCTGGAATTTCTGCAGTATAATTAAACAGGAATCTGAAGAAAGTAGACATACTGGAAAATAAAAATAAAATGGGGTGGCATTATTTCATTTCAAGAAAAAGCAAAGAACTGAAGCTCTTAGAACAAAGCAGGTACTGAAAAACGGAACTATTGAGTTATTAAATTGACTTCATATGGGAAAAATTTTAAGTATTTATCTTTTACTGGTAATAGCCAATTGGAATATGTAATGATAAAGAGAAAACTCATACACAATAGAATAATCTTACCAAAAAATATATGAGCTCTCTAAGACTTAAACCACATTTATTTATTTATTCATGCATGCTACATCTCCCTCCTTTATATTTTGAGTCACAGTCTCACTGAGTCCTTCAATTGCCCAGGCTGGGCTCAAACATTTAACTCTCCTGCCTCACCCTCCCAGAGTTCTGGGATTACAGGTGTATACCACCATGTTTGGCTCCAAACCTTTTTTGAGAGACATAAAATGAGCACTTCATAAATAAATAAAATACATTATTTTTCCCAAATGAATGTTTACTTATTCATGTAACAATTAATTGAACATGTTCTGTGTTCCAGGCCCAGTTCTCTCCTCAAGCAGTTTTCATTTTTAGAAAAGGGACAGATAATAAACTAGTCATGGAAGAAATTTGAAGATGAGCAATAAAGAGAGAGTCATGAAAGAACTGGTTGGTGAGGTTTGGGGAGCAAAATAAGGAAGGAGATACCATTGTAAGCATGGTTCTCAAAGTTAGGCTTCACTGAGGAGAAGGGGAGACCAGACAGGTGGGGACAACCATGTGGTCATTTAGGTGGAGGTAACAACCAGGGCAAAGACTCTGGAGTGTGAACCTGTGCTTGATGAGTTTGCGGAACCACCAAAGGCACCAGAGGGAGTGGTGGAGGGCCTTCAAGACTATGATGAGGGCTCCTCTCTGAGCAAGATGAAGCAGAGAAGTTGAGAAAACCTATGACAACTGTATGGAGTCTCTGTCATGGAGGTTAAGGGCAGCACTGGGGAGACCAGTGAGGAGACTACTGCCATAAAGTAAGTGAAAGACCATGATAGCTGAGATCTGGGTCAGGGTTATAACACAGAAGTGGTGAGGAAAGATCAGAGGTGAATTTGCTGGGGGAACCCAACATGGAGTGTGAAATATGCAGAAGAACCAGGTCAGATTTCCCTGCTGTGGTTGAACAATGGAAAGAACGAAGTTTCTATAAACTGAGATGGACAGGTTTGTTAGGAGAAATGTTTTAGAGTGGTTGTAGATAGGTTAAGTTTGCCAGTATGAGGACATGCTTTGTAGGCATTCGGAAATAGGAATCTTAAGTATAGAAGGGGGTTCTGGGTGGGAACAGAGTCCAGGAATTGGCAAGGTGAAACCAGCAAGAAAAGTGAGTTAAGATGGGGGAGGGGGAGGATTTAGCTCAAGTGGTAGAGTGCTTGCCTAGCAAGCACAAGGCCCTGAGTTCAATCCCCAGCATCCCCCCAAAAGAGATAGTGAAGGGGACATTTGAAAGAGAAAGGAACAAGCACTATGTCACTGAGATAAAGTAGGGGCTCAGGATTGATCTTTGAATGTCATAGTAGTATGAGGGAGGGGGACTTGTGGCCTTGGCAGGTGTAATTCATGCTGGTGCCATTGAGTCATTGGAGGCTGCTTGAGAAAGATTGCAAGAGGATAGAAGTGATTGATTTGAAGTCAACAGGATGAAGACATAGGAGAAACGAAAAAGTGGTGGGATCTTGGCTGGAGAAGAGACATGAGGACATGGCAGCAGACATTAAAAAAGAGTACGGCCTCCATGGGTCATAGCCTGGCAGTATTAAAGTGCGATTGGAGTGGAGAATGAGCTAAAGTTGATGGTTGAAGTATGGTGGAAATTGCAGTGATCTGTCATGGAAGGTCTCCAGGCATAACTATGGGAATGAATGTGGTAGAAGCCAAGGTTATTGAAGGAGAACAATGAATTTAAGGAACCCAGAGTTTTGGGTATAAGAATGATGGTAAGAACAATGATCAGATATTTAATCAAGTATGGGAGGATCTTAGGTTTGCAAAAAGAAGGAAAGGAGGTGGTATATACACTTTTTTAAGACAGGCACTCTGAACCTGGAGTTCAGAATAAACATGATGTAATGTATGTGGATTTTCTGCAGAACTGGCCAGTGACTCCAAAGGGCAGCTGGGTAGATGTGTAGTGCTGCAGATAAAAACATTCAATGTGTCAATGAAAGGAGCATTGTGGGTTTTGGATAAAACTAACAACACTGAAGGAAGCTGTAGTATATCTAAGAACTTTGTGTATTGGATAGAGGCATCACTTTATCAAAAAGGGACAAAAGGAGGACATGGAGGTGCACACCTGTAATCCCAGCACTTGGGAGGCTGAGGCAAGCAGATCGCCGCTAGTTTGAGGCCAGCCTTGGCTACATAATGAGCTCAAGGCCAGTCTGAACTCAATAGCGAGACCCTGTCCCCCCCCCCAAAAAAAAGGGGAGTTGGGGGAAGAATTCTCCCTACATATGACATAGTAACCGGTAAACAGACTCTGAGTGTGGAGAAATTAATTTGGAGCCTCACAAAATACAGCATACAACAAAAACTATAAATAATTAAGCCAGGAGAAAATAGAATTTAATACCTATCAGACCTGTAATAGATGGAACTTTTTCTTTTTTCATACTGGGATTGAACTCAGGGCCTTTACATTGAGTAGGCTACATCTCAAGCCTTGTTTTTTTGTTTTTTGTTTTGTTTTGTTTTTGTTTTGAGAAAAAGTCTCCTAAGTTGCCTGGTAGGACTTGAATTTGTGATCCTATTGTCTCAGCCTCCCTTGGTGTTGGGATTACAGATATGCACCACCATGATCAGTTTAGTATATGTGCTGCCGAAGCGAGCACATCCATGATCAGTTTAGAGGGACATTTTTCAAGGTTAATAGGAAACAGAAGAAATCACAAAGGAGAATAATTGACCTCACTGTATAAAACTCATACAGGAAGGTGAGATTTGCAGCTAACATCTGTATTATAAGTAATCTCTGGAAGACACTAAGAAAAATCACATCTCCTTCTTGGGTACCTATGTGTCACATTTTCTGTGCTCTAGGGCTTAGGTACTACGGTGAAATTCTCATGTTTACGCACTTGCCCCATGGGACTCTAAGTTCCTTTAAAAAGCTGTTGTTTTCTTCATTTTTGTAGATCCTGCATTCATGTTTGTTACATGCACTGCACAGAAAAACCACCCATTAGTCACAAATTATGAGCAAATTTGTCCCCAAAATTACTATAGATAATAAACCATAGAGCCGGGCATTTAGCTCAGTGGTAGAGCGCTTGCCTAGCAAATGCAAGGCCCTGAGTTCGATCCTCAGGACCAAAAAAAAAAAAAAAAAAGGAATAAACCATGAAGAAGTTTGACTTTCACAATATAACTTTCAAAATTATAATTTATAAAAAGGTACTTAATATACTAATAAGAAAGGGAAAAGTTATAGTCCTCATTGCTAATAAATTTTTCTCCCCTCAGTACTGGGAATTGAAACCAGGACCCTCAAACAAACTAAGCTAGATCCTCAGCCCTTTTTATTTTATTTTGAGGGCTGGGGATTTAGCTCAGTGGTTAGAGTGCTCGCCTCGCAAGCACAAGACCCGGAGTTCGATCCCCAGCACCAAAAAAAAAAAAAAAAAAAAAAGAGTAAATATTTTATTTTGAGACAGGGTCTCACTAAATTGCTAAATTCCCCAAGCTGGGCTCAAACTTGTGATCCTATGCCTCTCTACCCACAGTGCTGGGATTACAGGTGTGCACCACCATTCCCATCTTACAGCTGACCCTTGATGATCCATGATGTGTGCCTCAGTGGCAATTTCTCATATTTATTTCTCACTTAGTGATTTAGTGAGATCCAGTTTCATAAAAATATTTTAAAAGTCCGGGGATGTAGTCAAGTGTGAAGTTTCTGGATTCAACCCCCAGTATTGGAGCACTGGGTTGGAGGAACTTATCACAAGTACCCTGTTTTCTTCTAGATGTAATGGATGTGGCATGGTCTCCCCATGACGCCTGGCTAGCCTCATGCAGCGTGGATAACACTGTCGTCATCTGGAATGCCGTGAAGTTCCCAGGTCTGGGGTCTTCCCTGCCAGTTGATAGCAGATATGGGCCACTGCCAGCAGTACTGCTTGTGTGTCTTGGAGCAGGATGGGGTGTGGGAGACTGGGCTTTCTGTCTCCTTTTTCTTGGTGGCAGCAAGGATTTATGTGTCTTGTCAGGAACCCAGTTCTTTTTTTTTCCCCAATAATATTTGTTTAAGATTTAAAAGAGATTTGTGCTAAAGAAAAAGAGTAGCTGAGTGCTGTCGTGAGTGTGCTGTAGAACATGTGCTCCAGCACTCATGTGCCTGATATTTACATCTCTCAACACCGGGCTCTGGCCTCAGCTCAGTTGCCTTCTACTCTGTGAAACACTTGCTCCGATGAAGTCTAACAGAAAGCTAGTTTTGCAAAAGATTAACTTTCCTTACTTGTTGCATTTAAAGCCATGAGAGGTAGCAAAATCTACTATAATGCTACAGTTCAATAAAATACTTTTCACACTCCCATTCAGTATCTGGAATATATTTTCCTCATGAGCTAAGATGCAATATTTATGGGCTTAGAGCCAAGTCATTTCAATTTTCTTTTAAAATTACTACCAGCATTTGTGAGGACCCTTGGTCCGACTGCAACAGGGACAGTTTTAAAGACTGGAAGACCATTTGGATTACAAATCTGTAGGAATTGATCTTGTGCACATATGTGTCTTCAGCAGTGACTTACAATGATTTACTGCCCAGTACCAATGCCCTAAGGCATTAGGTAGACTGCCAGGGTGACTCATATAAGAAGTGCTCAAGTCACAGCCCAGGTTGCCTGAGACTTCTGTCCATGAAAAGCAGCCACAGGCAACTCCATATGATGTGGAGCCAGAATTGGCAGCACAGGGTCAGGCCTGGGCCTCCTTGGTCTGTGTTCCTTTGGGGACATATGCAGCCCCTCAGATGTTAGCTGTGGCTAAAGGGAAATCCACCTGTGCCTACCTCCTTGATACAGTCATTTCTTTGGGTTGCTTTTGCCTTGACGGAGATCAAATTAAGTGCCTCTTAGATGTGAGGGCAATCTGGCTGCGATGTCTGTCACCCCATTGATCTCCAGGGTTGATTCAGCTGATCTGGCTGACTGGGCGGGTGTCCTCTTCCTCCCTCACTGCTCCATGTGCTTCTCTCCTGAAGCTGCATGCTCAGTCGAGAAGGACGATCATCCCTGATGAAGGAGGACCATTTCCTTGGTCAAGGGTATACAAGTAGCTGTACTCCACTGCTGGAACCTCAAAACAGTCTCTTAAATTAAGGACCTCTTCTGCTTGTACCCAAGGGTAGGAGATGGTCAGAGTGGATTGCTCAAATCCCTTCTCTTAGATTTCTATTTCATGACCCATTGTCACTCATTTTTTATATAGGGTCATTTTTTTCTCCTAAGTAAGGTCTGTCTAAATTTCTTTTTTTTTTTCCTCCCCCTCCCCCACAGAAATTCTTGCAACTCTGAGAGGTCATTCTGGTTTGGTGAAAGGGTTGACTTGGGACCCTGTTGGTAAATATATTGCCTCTCAAGCTGACGACCGCAGCCTGAAGGTGTGGAGGACACTGGACTGGCAATTAGAGACTAGCATCACCAAGCCTTTTGACGAGGTAACTGGAGCAGCCTCGAGCTTGACCCCAGTCCCTGCCTGACCTCCATGCTCTGGTTCAAACCATCTGAGTGAATACAGAGTCTGAGGGCCTGAGCAGGTCAGTCAGCATTCTCTAGAGTGGGCACTCTGACCCTGAGGTAAAAGTCTTTGCTTTCTGAGAAGGTGTTAAATATCCAACTTTTGAAATGAAAAAGATTTCTAGATTTTTAAAGTTGAAGAGAACTTTAGAGCTGTCCCTGTAGAATTTTGTCCCCCAACTCATGCCATAGACACGGATATGGCTATTCCTTATGGGAAATTTACCTTGAGCTTCCCTAATGAGCAGATTATTGGGTTGGGGGAGAGGGTCATGAAGGAAATACTTCTTTTTTTTTTTTTTCTAGAGACTCTCTTGTATGTTTCTGGCAGCGCTTGTCTCTGGTTATTGACGTCTGTTCTGCAAGTTTTTTCTTAGGTGGAGTTAGCAGTGTAGTTTGCAGAACAGGTAGAGATCAGGGTGGTTGCTGTAGTATTTTACTATTTATTCCTTTATTTTAGTTCTGATTTCATACAGAATCAGTTGTACATCATTGTCATTCCTTAGACATTCATTAAGTGCCTACTGTCTATGAAGCAGTACCGGGTAGAGAGAAATCAAGGTGGCTTGAGATGGAATCTCTGTGGGAAAGACAGACATTTATATGCTCTTTAAGTATGATGGCTTTGTCCAGAGTGGGCAGTAATAGCCAAGGAGAGGTAATTGCACCAGGCAGGCTTCTCAGAGCAAGGGACACAAGACTGAAGATATGCAGGAAAAATAAGTGTTTGCCCACTGGTCAGGGATGGCTGCAGAAAGAAAGTGCCAATCATGTACTCAGCTCTCCCCAAACCAATACAGCTCACGGACTGTATCTTAGTTCTACCATCCTTGCCTATAGCTGCCTAGTGCAGGAGATGTGCCACTCATACCTTTTGGAGTTCCTCAGGTCTCTGCCAGCCAACTAGCTGGGGTTCCCAAGAGCTGGGATTCTGAGGCAGCTGCAGGAGAATCTTGAATAGCAGTGAGAACTAGTAGTACTCTTCAGACTTTGCTGAAGGGCCATCCCACTTATAGGTCTGAGGCAGATGATACTGTATTTACACTTTGCTTTGTCCTGTCATTATGTGTTCAAGAGTTTGTTTTGTTTTGTATTTTGGTGTGTTGTTAATTGTTTTTGTTTTTGAGATAGCATCTCACTATGTAGCATAGGCTGGCCTCAGACTCGTGATCCTCCTGTCTCATGAGTGCTGAAACTATAGGCATGTGCCACCATGCCTGGCTCTCTT
The DNA here is from genome assembly GCA_004026905.1 of Hystrix cristata. Taxonomy (NCBI): domain Eukaryota; kingdom Metazoa; phylum Chordata; class Mammalia; order Rodentia; family Hystricidae; genus Hystrix; species Hystrix cristata. The sequence continues at coordinate 120,063 of PVJO010002315.1, forward strand.
CCAGATCTTAACCCCTAAGTCTTCTAGGGCTGGTTTCAGGCTGGCTTTGAACTCACTGTGTAGCACAGGCTAGCCTCAAACTCACAGCCATCCTTCTGCCTCAGCTTCCCAAGTATTGGGATTACAGGCATGTACCACCACTCCTGGCCTTTATAGCATTTCTTGAAGATATTCTATACACACTGTATGCTGAGGTTAGCAGGTGCTATATACAGAAGCAGCAAGTCAATGACCAGATAGATTTGACCCATGCCAACCTACCTGATGGTTCAAAATGTGGCCTTTCTATTGATCCCCTTGGGGAATATAGTTCTGTGTTGTTGTTCTTTCTTTAGTCCTATGGGGGAATAGTGGATGCCACAGATCCCGTACTCGTTTGACCAAAAACCCTTTTTCATTGTGCCATCTGGAGAGATTAGAGTGACAGCTGTAAGTGCAGCCAAAAGCTTGCAGTGCATGTTCCAAATTAACATGTTTGTAAATCACAATTCAGCTTTATCCTTGAGGCCAGAGCTTTGGTCACATAATTGACTTTGAGCTTCTTTCAAATGTAAATATTTTTTTCAGTGTGGAGGGACAACCCATGTGCTGCGGCTCAGCTGGTCACCTGATGGGCATTACTTGGTGTCTGCCCATGCTATGAACAACTCTGGCCCCACTGCCCAGATCATTGAACGGGAGGGCTGGAAAACCAACATGGACTTTGTGGGGCACCGAAAAGCTGTGACTGTTGTGGTGAGTATGCCTAGACTCTGGAAGTCCTGGCAGCTGTCAATACCACCTAGAGTGGCCCACTGCAGTACCCTACATGTGCCCTTAGGGCCTGGGGAGTGCCACACTTTCCAGGGATCCTCACCAAAGTTGGGTCACATACATGGGAGTTTGTAGTGATGGGCTCCAAGAAGTCAGCACATGGTGGTGCTCATTTCATTGTAAATACTTATTGTTTAAATGGTGGCCATCACCCAGATCCATCTTTATTAGGAATACTGTAGCTCTATACTAGCCTTTTACATGTTTAGGTCTGTTCACAGGTGCTCCAGTATCATGCTCACTTGCTGGCTTCAGCGAACACAGAGCATTTCTGGGTACCCCCAGAGCAGTGTGCTTTTCCCCATTTCTGGCAGTGGTAGTCAAAGCTGCCAATCTGTGCTGGGGGTCACTAGTGTGCTCATCCAATCTTCATGTGGAGGATAAAGTGGGCCACAGAGCTACTGCTAATCTTTCAGGCTTGAGAGAATATGTACTATTCTGGATGACTTTAATTGAAGAGTGTCCTGAGAATGTCCAAGGCAAACTGTTAAGTAGTTGCTCATAACCTGAACTTTCACAGGTGTACTGTGTAAGACTCACTTTGTCAGATTATGAAAGAATCCAAATTACAAGCTTCCTCATGGAACAGAACTCATTCGTAAATTGGGGACTCACTGTAAATAGATTGGCAGGTTCGTGCTGATGAAAGTAAAAGCAGATCCAAAACCCAGGTCAAATCAAGCTCATCATTGTCTGAAAATAAATAAATATCATATATTTTACCTTAAAATGGAAATTTCATAGAGGTAAATATTGCTTCCTTAAGTTTTTTTGCTGGAGTCCATACTGGATTTTGTTTGAAACTAGGATCTTTTGCTAAAACTTTTGAAAATCATTACTTCATAGTTAGAAGTACTTCTATGTTTTTCTCTCATTGAGCCTCATGGCCACTTGAAGAGCAGGTGCTCTTGAGAAAATGACTCTTACCTGAAGGAGGAGCCGTGAAGCTCCCAAAGGCCCTACAACCTATGGTTGTGGAGACTCAAGCTTAGTGTTCTTTCCTCCATGTTTCACAGTCTTTGTCACCACTGGCCATTCCTGACTGTGCTCTGGAGTGAAAACCCCTCCAGGAGCCACCTTTCATCTGCCCTTAGATGTCCTATCTTGGAATTCCAAGAGCTCCCACTGCCTCCCACAGCCTCTCAGTCCAGGAAGTTAGCAGGGAACTTGGCATATGTTCCCAGCCTTTCCAAAAGCAACAGCCAGGTTACACAGGTGATCACTTCCCTGGCTGAGCAGCCAGTCAAGAACATTGCCATTGTCACTGGCCTGGTGAGATTATGAGGGCCTCTTGGGCTGATTAGATTTCTGCTAAGTAAGTGTGGCTGTGAACAACAAACACAGCAAGAGGAGAAGGAATTAAATGTACAAATTTCTCCTGCTAGTCCCTTTGGCCTCCTGTAGGAGATGGGAAGTGCACAGATTGGGTCTCTGAAGCTCCCTTGTAGGCTTAGCTTTTCACCAGGTCCTACTATTGACCCTCTCAGGCCCAAATAAATTGAGAGGGCCAGTTCCAGTAGTTCCCATGCCCTCTACCTGGCTGTTGTCTCCAGAAATGGAGCTTTTGGTAGTGCTAACTTCAAATTCTCATTCTACTGCTTACTCACTTAGTGACTTGGTATGTTTTTAGACCTCCCTGAGCCTCTCTTGCATTATCAGCACAATACCTTCTTGGATAGTTATGAAGATAAAATAACACAGGCCCAGGGCTGGGCTCAGGCTCTGTGAAGAACTCTACTGGGAGGCTGGGACTTTGGTGTGTTTCTACTGCTTGGGCATGGGGTATTACTTGATGTTTGAATACTTATTTTAGCATTTGTTATTTGGCTTTAGAAATTCAACCCAAAAATCTTCAAAAAGAAGCAGAAGAATGGGAGTTCTGCAAAGCCCAGCTGCCCATACTGTTGCTGTGCTGTTGGCAGCAAGGACCGCTCGCTCTCTGTCTGGGTGAGCCACCAGTCTGAGCTTCTGCTGCAGGGTGGGAGGTATGGGATGGGAAGGGGGCAAGCCCAGAAGTTTTGAATGAAGAAGAGGCCTGCTGCTTTTGATGGTTCTCAGCATATACTTCTACCTTGCCCCAGCAGTCCGCCCCTCCTTAGAAACCTGAGGGGTCTCCTTCAGGTAGAAGGAGCACTGAAGACTGGACCTGGGCCCAGCCAGGAGAGGCCATCCTGACCCCAGGCCCAGCCAGGAGAGGCCATCCTGACCCCTAGCCAGAGCAGCTCTGTGCCTGTACTCAGGCAGTACTCTCCATAGTCAGGATCATAATTGGCATATTGTGTGTACTTTGTGTTAGAAAATTCTTTGCATTGACATGTAATTTACATATATATATAGAAAGAATATTCACTTAAAACAGTGATGGTGAGCTTTCAGTGATAAACAGCTGGCTGCAGCACGTGTGCCATAGGTCCGCCACTACTGACCTCAAAGATACAGTTTAATAAATTGTCATCTACTTTACACTGTGTCACCACTGCCCAAAACAATTCTTGCCCCTGCCCGGTCAAGACCCTCACCATGCAGCCACTCTAACAGTCTTTCTCCAATAGGTGTTTTTTCTGCTTCTGAACATCATACAAATGCACTTGTTCAGGGTTTGCTTTTTGAGTATTGTGCTGTTTTCACTTGGCATAATGTTTTGAGATTTGTGTATGTTGCTGAATTTAACATTTTACTCCTGTTTTTGCTCTGTAGTGTTCCACTGTAGGAGCATATCACAATTTGTTTATGTGTTCTGTTAATGGATATGTGGGTTCTAGTTGTGAGATATTCTGACTAAAGTTGATAAAAAGCAACTTTTTTTCTTTTTTTCCATGTGCGCGCGCGTGTGTGTGTGTTTTGTGGTACTGTGGATTGAACCAAGGGAACACAGAACTATACCCTCAGGCATTTTTAAATTTTGAGACAGGGTCTTGCCAAATTGCCCATCCTGGCCTCAAACTAGCGATCCTCCTTTTTTGATTATAGATGTGTGCCACTGCACCTGACCTGATAAGAACGTTCTTATGTATGTCTTTTTGTGAACATATGATCTCATTTCTCTTTGATTATGTACCAAAGAGTAGAATGACTAAATTTAACAAAAAGTGGAGGGTAGAAAATTGAGCTCAGAGTGAGACCCTGGGTTCAATCCCCAGCAACAACAACAGAAAAGAATGAGTTGCAAGTGTCGACAAGGATATGCGTAGCCAGAAGTAATGCATTACTCGGGTATTTAAATTAGTACAGGACTTCAGAAAAGCTCTTGCCAGTTTCTGCAAAAGCATATGACCCAGCAGTTCCACTCCTCAGCATATAACCAAGACAATAAGGAATTACAGCCAGGCATGTGGCACACACCTATAATCTCAGCATTCAGGAGGCTGCAGCAGGAGGATTGCCATGAATACTTCAAGACCAGCCTGAACTACATAGTAATCCTGTGTTAAAAAAAAAAAAAACATGCAGAAGGTTCAAGTTTCCCAGTATTGACTGCTTTATATAATTAGCTGGCACCTCTGTTTAATTGTCCACTTAACCCTTTAGATGACACTGGGATGGATAAGACTGTGGGTCTTGTACTCTTTATGAGATAGCAGCCCCTGAAATGGCAGTGTTATGTTTAAAACTTGTGTTTCTTCTCTTTCTAACATAGTACCCTCCATCAAACAGGTTCTCAGCAAATATTCAGTGATGGATTGAGGGGTAAAAACTGAAGGATAAGAACTGTGTTTATAGGTTAAGATTCTAAACAATTGTTAAGTTTCTTATCACCAAGGTTGATATTCTGTGACCTTCAGCATCTCCACATGCAGTGGAGGATGTCATCTTGCTCCTGAACGCTGAGATCCCTCTGTCTTCCGGCTTGTTTAACATCTGATAAAACAAAGTGCACACAATTTAAAAAAAAATAGTTTAACCATGTCACATTATAGCTAAAATGGCAAAAGACTACAGAACAAGGAAAGAATTTTGAAAGATATAAGGGAGAAATTCCAAGTCATTTATAGAGGCAAACTCATCAGAATAACTTCAGACTTCTCTGCTGAAACCCTAAAGGTTAGAAGGGCATGGAAAGATGTATTTCAAAGCCAGGATGGTGGTGCACACCAGTAATCCCAGCACTTGGGAGATCAAGGCAGGAGGATTGCCATGAGTTCAGGGCCCTCCTGGGCTACATAGTGAGTTCAAGGCCAGCCTGAACTACAGAGCTTAAAAAAACAAAAACCCTAAAAAAAGAAAGATGTATTTCAAACCGTGAAAGAAATAAATGCTAATCTAGATTATCATGTTAAGTAAAACTGTCCTTAAAAATTGAAAGATAGGGCCGGCGATTTAGCTCAGTGGTTAGAGTGCTTGCCTCGCAAGCACAAGGGCCTGAGTTCTATCTCCAGTACCAAAAAAAAAAAAAAAATTGAAAGATAAATAAAGACCTTCCAAAATAAGGATAAATAAAAGAAATTCATGACCACTACGCCAGCATTGCAGAAGATACTTAACGGAATCTTTGTTATAGCAGAAGAAAAGATAAACTACTGAGTATTAGGAAAGAATCAAACATTAGAAAATCAACAACAAAATTACAGGAATTAGCACATACCTTTCTATAGTAACAGAATATAAATGGTTTTAATTCTCCAATTAAATACAATTCTGGCAAATTGTATTAAAAAAAAACAAGACCCAACTCATTTCTACTTGGAAGCAACACACCTCACTAGTGAAGACATATGCAAACTAAAAATAAAAGAATGGAAAACAAATATTCCATGCAAACAGAACCTCAAAGCTAGCAGGAAAAGCTATACTTATATCCGACAAAGCAAACTCTAAAAGAATTAGTCAGATGAGACAAAGATGGCCACTATATATTGGTAAAAGTAACAATCCACCAAAAAGATACAATTGTAAATATATATGCATCTAACATGAGCATACCCAATCTTATAAAGCAAACACTATTCAATATAAAGGGGCACATATATCCCAATACAATAATAATAGGTAACTTTAGTATTCTGTTGTCACCAATAGATAGGTCATCCAGACAAAAATATCAACAAAGAAACATCAGAGTTAAACTACACCTAGATCAAAAGAGCCTAGTAGTTGTCTACAGTTCCATTCAACAACTACAGAATATATATCTTCTCAGCAGCTCATAGAACATTTTTCAAGACAGATTATATTTTAGGCCATAAACCAAGCCATAAAAAATACAAAAAAGAAAAAAATTGAAATAATTTCTTGCATCTTATTAGGTCATGATGGAATGAAACAAGAATCAGTAGCAAGAGAAACCACAGAAAATATCCAAAAACATGAGGATTGAACAAATCACGTGAATGATTGGTGGTTCACCAAAATCATGGAGAAATTAAAAATTTTCTAGGATCCAATTGAAATGGAAATACAATACACCACAGTCTTGGGATACAGGAAAGGCAGTTCCTACAGGGAATTTTATAACTGAGAGTGCTTACATCAAAAAGAAACCAGAGAGATCTTAAATAACCTTATTATGCATCTCAAAGTTTTAGAAAAACAAGAACAAACCAAAACAAAACCCAACAGAAGGAGAGAAATAAAGATCAGATTTGAAATTAATGAGATAGAGACTGAAAAAATAATATACAAGATCAATAAAACAGAATTGGTTCTTTGAAAAGATAAGCAAGATTGATAAACCCTTTGCCAAGCTAACCAAAAGAAAGAAAAGACCAAGATCATACAAGGTGAGATAAAAAAAGGAGATGTTACAACAAACATCACTGAAATCCAGAGGATTATTAGGGACTACTGTATTTTGAAAATCTATATTCTAATAAACTGGAAAATCTAGAAGAAATGGATAAATTTTTAGACACTTAACGGCCTACCAAAACGGAACCAAGAATATACAAAAAACCTGAACAAAAAAAAAAATTTAAAAAAAAAACCTGAACAGATCAACACAAGCAATGAGATTGAAACAGGAGTAAAAATTCTTCCAACAAGGCAAAGCCCAGGACCAGAAGTGTTCATGGCTGAATTTTACCAGACTTTGAAAGAAGTACTAGCACCAGTGCTCCTCAAATTATTCCATGAAATACAAAGTGAAGGAACCCTTTCAAACTCGTTCTGTAAGGTCATCACCTAATACCAAAACCAGACAAGGGGGATTGTGTTGGGCATTTAGCTCAATGGTAGAACACTTGCCTAGCAAGCACAAGGCCCTGAGTTCCATCCCCAGCACCCCTAAGGGAGAAAAAACAAGGACACAACAAAAAAAGAATATCCTTGATTAACATAGATGTAAAAATCTTTAATAAAATTCACAAGCTGAATTTAACAATACATTTAAAAGGTCATTCAACATGATCAAGTTGGTTTTATTCCAGAGATGTAAGATTGGTTCAATATATACAAATCAATTAATACAGCACAAAAATTGGATTCAGGATAAAAATCACATGATGCTCTCAAATGGTACAGAAAGAGCCTTTAACAAATTTCAACATCCTTTCATGGTAAAAACCCTAAATAAACTAGGATTAAAGAATCATTCCCCAATATAGTTAAAGGCCGTATACAACAAGCACACAGCCAATATCATTCCAAGTAGGGAAAAGCTGAAAGGATTTGTTTTCAAATAGGAACAAGGTGTGGGTGTTCATTCTTACCACTGTTATTCAATATAGTTCTTGAAGTTTTAGCTAGAGCAATAGGCAAGAGGGGAAAAGAGGGGTTAGAAATAGGGAAGGAAAAACTCAAACTATTCATGTTCATAGATGATATCCTATACCAGTGATGGCAAATCTTTTAGAACTTTCAGTGGTAACAGCCAGCTGCAGAATGCATGCCATAGGTTCTCCACCACTGTCCTATACTTAGAAGACCCTAAAGACTCTACCAAAGCGTTTTAGAATTGATAAATTAATTCAACAATGTAGCAGGGTATAAAAATCAACATTTAAGAATCAATAGCTTTGCTGGGGATTTAGCTCAGCAGTTAGAGTGCTTGCCTTGCAAGCACAAGGCCCTGAGTTCGATCCCCAGCACCAAAAAAAAAAAAAAAAAAAAGAATCAATAGCTTTACACCAATAATGGACTAACTAAAAAAGAAATTAAGGAAACAATTTCATTCCCAGTAGCTTCAAATAAAATAAAATACCTAGGGATCAATCTAGTCAAATGAAAGACCTCTACCATGAAAATTTCAGAGAAAATTTTTGAAGAAAGATTTTGAAGAAGACACCAGAAGATGGAATGACTCTCCATGTTCATGGGCTGGCAGAATTAACATTGTCAAAAAGGCCATAGTACCAAAAGTGACCTACAGATTCACTGCTGCGCCCTTCAAAATACATATGACATTCTTCACAGAACTAGAACAAGCAATTCTAAAATTCGTACAGAAGGCACAGAATAGACAAAGCAAGTCTGGAAACATCACAATACCCAATTTCAAATTACACTGGTACCAGTTAACAAATTTAATTCATTCTACAGTTCTGGAAAAGACAGCCATGTTTCTGTTGTGGGAAAGATGGCCACAATCATGTTCATCACCCAGTGCAAAGTTTTCAAACAAAAGCAAAAATTTTTTTTGAGACAGGATATTGCTGTACAGTTCATGCTGCCCTTGACCTCACTATGCAGCCAGGCTGGCCTCAAACTTGCAGAGATCCTGCCTCAGACTCCCCTGGAATTACAATCATGTGCCACCACACCTAGCTTAGGGGACAAAGTTCTTGATATGAGTTCTAGGTAGCTCAGACTCCAGCCCTTCCTCAGAACTAGGGTGGCCACAGCTCTTCCCTTCCTGTATATCAGACTCGGCCTATGCGTGAGAGGCTCACCAGTGCAGCTTCCCCAAAGCTGGCTCAGAGTGTATCAGCTGGGACACCAGACACTTGGATGTGAGAGATGGAACTTGCTGTAGTTGTGGAAACATAGAGTCAGGGTACCTTTCCACAACATTAGAGTGACTAGCTAGTGAACATGGACATGCTGAATATTATACTTTATGCTATATGCCTTCTTGCGGGAAAAAAAATGAATATTTTCAAAAGATAAGCCTAAAGGAAATAGTTCATCGAAGTTTTAATAGTAGTTAACTTTAGGTCTGGATTAAAGGGGATTTATACTAGTTTGAGGCCTCTGTGAACTATCTGCACACATTGTAGAGTAAGCCCATGTGACTTGTGTAATAAGTTATGCCTTATGTTGGGTAATGTGTACCTAAACTCATGGTCCCAGAGAAAATGAGTTGGGTTCTCTCTGAGGCTGCCTCATCCCTTGCTCCATAGATCTTCTCTGTGCTCTCTCCTGGGGCTGGCCCCTGCTTGGATCATAATCATTCAGATTGCCTTGAACTCTGCCTTCTCTGTTGCTATGTCTATAAAGCCATCTCCTCTGCCAGACCACAGCAAGCCTTGAGGCAGCAGCCACTCTAGTGCACATATTTCTGGCAGGCTTTGGTTTTCACAGTGTGGGGTCTCAACAGTTGCCGTCTGGATTGTGTTGAATACACCATATTTGTCAGCAGAAACTCTGACCAAGGCTTCCAGGCAGGTAGTGTTAACTGGGATTGTCAGTAATTCCTGTAATCTTTTTTGCTTTTTTTCCTAGCTCACGTGTCTGAAACGGCCTCTGGTTGTCATCCATGAGCTGTTTGACAAATCTATCATGGATATATCTTGGTAAGGTGAATTCTTATTATGGTGCTGTCTTAGTCACTTTCTAATCACTGAGATACAATACCTGACACCCACAAGTTAAAAGAGGAGAGTTTTATTTTGGCTGATGTTTTAGGAGTTTCAGTCCATGATTGGCAGCCTCAAACACAGAAATGGTATGTTGGAAGGGCCTGCCATGGAGGAAAGCTGCTCATTTCCTGGAGATATACCCTTCCAGGTCATCCCTCCAGTGACCTACCTCTTCTGACCAGGCCCACCTCCTAACAGCAAGACAGCTATTGTACCCCCGTAAACCACTTACCTTCTAAACACATGAGTCCTTTGGGTCCATTTTAGATCTAAGCTGGAAAAGGTACATAGGCTACAATAAGTCATAAGGCCTCCTAAATATGGTTAGGACAAGGCATCCATTGTGTGCGCTCACACGGGTTCACACACACACCCCCAGGAAATGTAGACCTTGACGTGCATTTGATTCAAGAACCAGCAGTTCTGCACCTCCTGTTGTGAAAATGTCCTGCCAAAAGAAAATACCTTATCAAACAGACCATGTAGGTGTAGAATAGATACACATCCTCAAGATTTTTTTAATGATTTCAAAAAGAAAAGAAATGAAATTGAAAATTCTTACAAAACTTTATGATAAGAGATATTCTCTCCACGTACCTAGAACTAAAGAATATAAGGGCCCTCTGGGATGTGACTATTGCCGCCATCCTCAGGCCACAGAAGGAAATCAAGAGTTTCTACCTAGTGCACTGTCCAGCCAGCTTCATAGACCAGCCATTTTGGTGCCGTATCCACCTCAGGCGCTTGATCCCAGACTGCTGATAGCTGTTTCTTTCAGGACTCTGAATGGGCTGGGCATCCTGGTATGCTCTATGGATGGTTCTGTGGCATTCCTCGACTTCTCCCAGGATGAGCTTGGAGACCCTCTAAGCGAGGAA
>PVJO010002315.1:130585-147096 GCA_004026905.1 Hystrix cristata
TCTCACTATATGGCCCAGGCTGGCCTTGAACTCATGATTCTTCTGTCTCAGCCTCCTGAGTGCTGGGATTACAATGTGCCACCACACCCAGCCTGTTTCTTTAAGTATTATAGGGTGTTTGTCTTTTATACATTGTAATCCTCCTTTGCAAATAGATTAATAAATTATATTAATGTCAGAAACAAGTCCTAGAGTTAAGAATGAAATTGGTTTCTGCCTCTCTTCTTGAGCTGATAACAGGCCACCCACAGGGACATTTTGCCTCTAGCACACTCCATCCCAGGAGTCCCTGCTTATGGTACTTTCCCTATCCCATTGTCTTGTATTGACAACAGCAATTACAACAGTGATAACTGATACTTCTTGGTGTTTACTGTATACCTATTTCATTTAAATTACCAGGCCTGGGGTTTTTATCCTGCCTTGTCACTGTCATCAGTCACGTTGGCACCATTGTGCATTCCCTTGGATGGTCACCAGGGGAGCCTATGTAATAACTACTTTTAATTTAGCATTTCCCAGTTCACTGCCAGATACTTGCTAGGGAAACCTTGGCTAATCTCTAAATTCTGGCTTGAGACTTGAGAGATAGGGGGCAGAGACCAAAAATAGCAAAGGAGAAGATCCCTGGCTACACTCAGGCTTTCAGGAACAAATCCCAAATCCTCTTTCCTGGAAAGCTGCTTCCCCCAACCCAGCATTCTATGGTGTGAGACAGATACCGTTAACCATAGTCCTTATCCTGGTCAGGATGCAGTGCTGGTCATTTGCATTTCCTTGGATTTATCATTTTCCCATTATGCTTTTATGAGCACCAATCACTATAGTGTGCTAGGGACACTGTCCCTGCTCTTGTGGGTCTCTTGTCTAGCTTATTATGGCAGGGAATTAATAGGTCCTAGGAGATGGGAGAGGCCCTGCTCAGAAGGATCAGCAGATGTCAGGAAGGATCACCAGGGAGTACAGAAGGGTCTCTTCTGAACTGCTGTGCCAAGCCTCCCTTGGTTTTAGAGACACAGCATTAGTCCTATGGGGACCTCCCGCCATAGTGGCTGATGTCTGTGGACAAAAGCAACAAATAAATAAATAAAAATAAAAATAAAGCAACAAAAGCAGACTCTTGCTTCCAAGGTCTGGTTCCCATAGTTTTTAAGGTCCTTGAAATGAGTTAAAAGCCTTAAAGTTTGCAATTTAGATGTCTGCATTTCAGTTGCAACAGTGTTTATAGCCACTTTTTTTCTGCATGAGGCAGTGTAACATGTGTTCTCTTGTCAGTATCTCACTGTCATCCTAGCTGTAGATACACGGAAGGCTATTAAACATCTAGTGAAGTTGTAAGACTTTGAGATGCCTAGTCAGGGACAGGGACTGAGTTGGTTGGAGGCAAAAGAGAGCTGGCCTCCCAGACCCTTCTACTCAGAACCAGGAGAGCACACCCTCCATGAATCCATGGGTGGGCCACAGCAGTACTCACACCCATGTGGCAAACCTTCTGTCTTCCCACAGAGCCGCATTCACCAGTCCACTTACGGCAAGAGCCTGGCCATCATGACCGAGGCTCAGCTCTCCACTGCCGTCATCGAGAACCCTGAGATGCTAAAGTATCAGCGAAGGCAGCAACAGCAGCAGCTGGACCAAAAGGGTGCCACAGCCAGAGAGACGGCCCCAGCTTCCTCAGTCACAGGGGTCGTTAATGGAGAGAGTCTGGAAGACATCAGGAAGGTGAGGGCTTGGCTCAGTGGCACTGGGGATGTGGGCACAAGGAAAAGGTAGCCCAGGTAGTCTGGGCAGTGCACAAAGGTGGAGCCACAGTCATGAGTGGTAGTGAAGAGGGCACATGCCAAGCCCACAGTTAGCCAGCTCGGGGCCAATTAGTCCCATTGCCTGCAACTGCAGAGGGCACTAATGGGGATCCAAAGCACCTTTTTCAAAGCCCTCCTTGTCCCAGGGAGCCCTAGACAAGGAGCTGCCAGACCTTCACTGGCTCATCTTTCTAGGAAGTTCTAGATTTTCAGAATGGCAGGTTTCAGGCTCTGCCCTTAGGAAACTTTTGTGGGTGCTCCTCCTTCATCTGGAAGCCCATGTTTACTTCTGGGGGCAAGGGATTATAAATGGGGACAAGAGCAAGATAGGAAATGTCAAGCTTATCTGGACAATTTAAACTACCTCTAGGACTTTATGTCAGTTGACAAGCCTCTCCCAGGTTATTCAGACAGAATTTGTAACTGGGATCCCTTAGATCTGAGCCTTTTTTGGAAGAAGGGCTCTATGATAAAAATCAATTTAAAAACCACCAGTTTAAGGAAAAAGAGTATGGCTCACAGGTGCAGGTCTGAACCTTTGTCTTTGAACCCCATGGCGGTCAGGTGGACTTGACCAGCCTGCCATGTGTTTGCAGCCCCAGGAATCTGGCCATGTCTGTGGCACTGATAATAGATCAGAAGATGCTTGGAGCTGGTTCAGCTAGTAGCTTTCTGTTCTTGTTTCTTTAATGAACAGCAGGTTGAGCACATACCTGGACAAAAATTCTTGTGCGTTGATTAACTGGCTTCATTTCATTGTACAAAAAGGGCTGTAGAAAAGGAAGTTAAAATACATCTTCTTAGAAGTCTCTTTTTTTTCTTTCTCTTTTTTTCCCTTTAGTAGCCTTATTTTTTTCAACTCACTATAGTGAGGTATAATTTTGTTTTTGTTTTTGTTTTTTGGCTGTTCTTGTTGTTTTTTGAGACAAGGTCTCAACATGTACTTCAGGCTGGCCTTGAACTCACTATATAGCCCAAGCTGGCCTTGAACTCAGTGATCCTCCTGCCTCAGCCTCCCAACTATTGGGATTACAGGTGTGAACCACCACACCTTGCTTATAGTGAGGTATAACTGACATTTTAAAAAGCTACATACATTTAGTATTTTCAACTCAAGGGTAAGTCAGGCACAGAAGAGCAAATGCTTTTACTAAAACACTTACATGATGAATCTAAAATAGTCAAACTCTCAGAAGCAGAGAGTAGAATGGTGGGCACCAGGGGCTATGGGAAGGGAGATGGGAAGATATAGCCCAAGCATACAGTCTCAGTCAGTCCTAGAGATCTACTGCAAGGCTGGGGATTTAGCTCAGTGGTTAGAGTGCTTGCTTTGCAAGCACAAGGCCCTGAGTTCGATTCCCCAGCACCGAAAAAAAAAAAGAGAGAGAGATCTACTGCATAGCATTGTGCCTTCAGTTAACAATATTATGTTATATACTTTTTTGCTAAGAGAGTAGATGTTACACTAAGTATTCCTATCACAAAAAGAAAAAAATAAGCAACTTTTTGGGGTTTTTTGATCGTTGGCAGAAACTTTTCCATTCATTTACATGACTCTATTTTGCCAGAATCTTTTGAAGAAACAAGTTGAGACTCGGACAGCAGATGGTCGGAGAAGAATCACACCTCTCTGCATAGCACAGCTGGACACTGGGTACTCATTCATTCACCAAGCTTTCTGTGACCTTGTCTAGGGAGATCTTCCTCTCTCCTTTCACCATTTAGCACCTTTATAGTTAAGGTCTTCACAGATTCTTGGGCCAATAAGACTCACCAAATATGGAAAAGAGTTGTTCCTCCCAGAACTCTGTGCGCACTTGATTCATGTGGAAAGGCCGAGATGGCCTGCAGACCAGGAGGCCTTCTCAGAGCCGGTGTGTCTACCACACGTCACTGTTGGCAGGTCAATGGAGGACACAAGAGTACAGAAGTCAGACTGATTTTTTTTTTCTTCCTTGTTTCATTTTATAACATTTTTTCTGATTATGAAAGATATAAAAACCCCAAAGAAAAGTATAAACTTCCAAAATCCAGTCTCTCGGATATAATCCTTGTTAACATTTTGATATCTGTATTCCCAGTCTTTTTCCCCACTTGTTACTGTATCTTGACCTTTTGTCCTCTGTAATAAATAGTCCTCTGAAGCCTTCACTTGCTGATTATTCAGGTTCCTATCCTATGAAACACCATGATTGACTGAACTGGCTCCTCAACTGTGGGCTTGTAGTTTGTGTCCAGTTTTTTGTGATTGTAAATGAATCATTGAGTACACCTGTGACTGTTTCCTCAGAAGAATTCCTAGAAGTGGAACTGCTAGGCAGAGGGTAGGGCTCTGAGACACATTTCTCCATGGGGGCAGAGAGGATGGATGTGGACTCCTTCACCATTTGCCATTGTCTCAGTGTCTAGAGTCAGACTTGCTTTTGTATTCATTGTTCTCCAGAAATGATATTTGTTGATTCAGGGGATGATAAAGCCCTGTGTGAAGAAAATAGAACATTGTCAAGGTGTAGCAATTCTCTTAGGACATCAGGAAGTCCTTCATGGAAACCACAACACAGTAATCCTCTGCACCCTGCAGCTGTCCATCCATGAGCTGTTCCAGATCTTCCTTGAAAGTTAAAGAGACCTTCAATCAGTTGATGTGCTGACCTGACTTCTCATGTTAGGTGTGTGGGCACTGAGGCCCCACAAGGCAGAAACCTAGCTAGAACCAGACCTGCTTATTCCTCCAAGATCAATAATTTTCCTTTTGAATAAGCCTTTTTCCTACTGTGAATCTACAGTGGGTAAGCCACCTGTCTCACTTTTATTAGGATCAAGTGTAGACCAAGTGTATGAATGTGCTTTGGGCACTGCTGGGCCTGTGGCAATGAGGGAGGTAGTTATGGCAATAATGGCACTTGTTCTGTGGGTCCTTCCAGGCCTTATGCGGTGAGGTGTTCGGAGGAGGTAGGGGGCTTTCTGCCACTGGGTATATATTTCTGGCACCAAAACTTGGTTCTTTTGTTTTAAAGGCTTTTTCACCCTCCTGATTCCCATATTTGAACAAGTAACAACCATATAGGTAATTATTAATCAAGAAAAAAAACAAAAATATGAATATTCAGAATAATTCTAAATGGGAGATAATCACAAATAAAGATTAAATCAAAAAGATGAGAGACTTCTTTGCTGAACTCCGTGCAGATAAATTGGAGAGTGGATAATTATTGAAGACAATAAAATTACTAAAACCGAAGAATTTGTTAGAAAACATAGAGGACACTGTCAACAAGTTAACATCACCAAAAGCCACCGGACTAAGAAGGCTTCACAGGGAGAGCCTAGTAAATCTAAGGAACAGATAACTTGCTAGGTGGGGGGGCAGATGTCTGTAATCCCAGCCCTCGGGAGGCTGAGGCAGGAGGATCGCTGCAAGTTCGAGGCCAGCCTGGACTACATAGCAAGACCCTGTCTCAAAAAACAAACAAAAAACAAAAAAAAAGAATACTCAAAAGCTAATGCAGTTTTACATATTCCAGTGCATAGACAAAGAAGGCAAATTTGAAAATTCTATTTTTTAAAAGAAATAATAGTTATGTCAAAATGTAAAAACATAGCCAGGTGCCATGGTGCATACTTGCTGTATGAACTATTCAGGAAGCTGAGGCAGTAGGATCATTTGAGCCCAGGAGTTTGAGACAGCATTAGCAACATAGTAAAACCATCTGGAAAGCAAAAGAAAACAAAGATAGAACATAATATATCTCATTTCTAAATATCAATTAGAAATCCTAAATAAAATAGTAACAAGTTGAAACTTGCAGCATGTTAGATGCTGATACCCATAACCAAATAAGATTTTAGGGATGCAAATTCAGATTTGGGGGAACTATTAAGTCTACATGTCAGTTGATCAAAAGAAATAAATAGTATGATCACCTCCGTAGATGCTCAAGAGACATTTTGATAAAATTTAATGCTGTTTTGATTTAAAATCCAATTAAATGGAAGGTGGATAGATAGTTCCTTAACTCAAGAAATTGTCTTCTTTCAAATCAAGTTCAGAGACTAAACTCTTTTCCTCTTCTGACTATAATTTAATATTGTCCTACAGGTCCAAGCCTATGCAGTTAGGCAGGAATAAGTTGAAAAACAGAATGTAAAGTGGGCTGGGGATTTAGCTCAGTGATTAGAGTGCTTGCCTTGCAAGCACAAGGCCCTGAGTTCGATCCCCAGCACCACAAAAAAAAAAACCAGAATGTAAAGTGTATCTTTTAAGGACAATGTAATCTATATGAGAATCAACTGGAAAAACTGCCACAGACAATAAAAGAAAACAATAAGGTAGTTGGATACAATTAGCATGAGATCAAGTATCACTACTTTTAAACAAAGGGAGAAATTGCATTCACAAATGAAATATCTGTAATGTAAGAAGAAATATAAATCTTTGTTTTTTGTTTTTTTCTTTTGAGACGGGGTCTTGCTACATTGCTCAGACTGGTTTTGAATTTACTTGCTTAAGCAATCCACCTGCCTCAGTCTCCCTAGTAGGTGGGACTGGAGATACAAACCCCTGCCTGGCTAAAACATGTAAATCTTTATTTTAAAAAAAATGTAAACCTGGGGTTGGGGATTTAGCCCAGTGGTAGAGTACTTACCTAGCAAGTGCAAGGCCCTTGGTTCAATTCCCATCAACCCCCCCCCCACCAAATTAAATCCTATGAGAGACCTAAAAAAAAAAAAAAACCTCAAAGAAATACAACTAGAAACACATACTGTTGATTAGCTAGGATGACTCAGTATCATAAAAATGTCAATTCTTTTTGGGGCGTGTAATCCCAGCACTGGAGCTGAGGCAGGAGGATTGCAAGTTAAAGCCCAACATGAGTAAGTTAGTGACTGTCTCAAAATGAAAAGTTAAAGCACTGGAAATGTAGCTCAGTGTAAAGGCCCAGGGTCCAGTCCCTACTACTATTTAAAAGCTGGGACATGGGGAGATTTAACTCAGTAGTAAAACACTTGCCTAGCAAGCTCAGTGCCCCAATTTTGGTCCCCAGTCAGCACCCAAAAAAAAAAAAAAATCAGTTCTCCCCTACCCTATAAATTTAACATGAACCTATAAATTTAATGGAAATAACCATAGGAGTTTTCAAATCAGACAAGATAATCCCAAAATTGGATAGAAAAGTAAATAGGAATAGCCGAAATTTTTCCTTTTTTTTCAAGCTTTTGAAATATTTATGACAAAAAAGATTAATCAGGGAAGACTAGCCCTACCAGAAATTAAAAACGGGGTAAGGGATTTAGCTCAAGTGGTAGAGTACTTGCCTAGTGAGTGCAAGCCCCTGAGTTCAATCCCCAGCACCAAAAAAAAAAAAAAAAAAAAAAAAAAAAAAAAAAAAAAAAAAAAAAAAAAAAAAAAAAAAAAAAAAAAAAAAGACAAATTAAAAATTGTAAGCTATAATAATTTAAATAATAAGGCACTGTACTTAACACAAATAGAGCAATGGAATATAGTAGAATTTCCCCCAAAAAAATCCCAAATATTTAAGGGAGTTTTAAAGATAGTATTTCCTGTCAGTGATGAAACATCAGCTAATTCAATGAATGAAAAGGACTGACCATCTACCACTCTAGAAACCAAGCTGGATCCCAACCTCATAACCTAGAAACATACAAAATAGTTCAGAGGTTTACTGTTTTTTGTTGTTTTTGTTGTTTAAAGTAATTTTGTTTAAAGGAAGAGTCCGTAAAAAATGCAATCTCAAAAGTAAAAATAGTTTTCTACAAATGACATCAAATTTAGACCACACAGAAGTAATGTCTTTTTGGCAAGGATGACTGTAACAGAAAGAGTCTAAACACAACATCCTAGGAAGATATTTCCTATCCATATAAAGAACGATGGGTTTTTAAAAATATGTAAATACTTCTTTCAAATTAATGATAAAGACCAATAACCAAATTAAACAATAGACAAAGGATACGAATAAAGAATTCACCAAAAAAGAAAATAAGATGTTTCTATATGAAAAAAATAACTTCACATCACAATAATTGCAAGCCAAAGCTAAAATACCATTTTTCATCTATCAGATTGACAAGTGTAAAGAATTTGATAAAACTTAGCGAGATTATGAAGAAATAGGCAGTCTTATAAATAGCTCGTAATTTAAACCGCTAAGCAGGAAGCTTTAGAAATGTTTAGCAAAAATCAGGCACAAATACTCCATTTGCTGCTCCAATTCCACTTCTAAGAATTTGTCCCACGTAATATGTAAATCAACAGATGTGGTGAAAATTATTATAATTCCAGGCATTTTTGAGTGAGCTTAGTACTCTGCTAAGTATGTGCTACATTTTTAGTCCTGAAAGCAACCCCATAGGAAGGGTCCTAGCACTTTCTGTTTTACGTATAACAATTTGAAGTACAGTAGAAGTGATTGAAGTACACAAGGTCACAAACTTGCAAATGGCTAGTCTGGCCCCAGGCCCTCACCTTAGCACAGCAATATCTTGTCTCCTGTTATAGCAAGAGAAGTTAAGGAATAGCCCTGTTCCTCAGTAGAGGTTAGGTCAATTATATATTTATCTAGTAGAAAACCTATAGCTCTTAATAAAAGGAAGGCCTTCTTAGTGTGCTGCATTTTTTTCCCTTGGAAGAAACAATTTAACACCTCTGTGATTATAGGTAGTAGTAGTAGTAGTAGTGTCCTTAGTGGTGAGTACTAGTGCATCTTAAATTCAATTAAATATAGTATATTAAATGCTTTTCATTTTCTTCAGACTTTTCTGTAACTTTCCATATTACCTATCATGAAAATATATTGTCTCTGAACCAAGAAAAATGTTATGTAGACGATGTAAAGTAACTGATGTGGCATCTGATTTTCAGCTGACTTTTGTTCTTGCTTGACAACAGGGACTTCTCCACGGCATTCTTTAACAGCATCCCACTCTCGGGCTCCCTGGCAGGCACCATGCTCTCCTCTCATAGCAGTCAGCAGCTACTGCCACTGGACTCCAGTACCCCCAACTCCTTCGGCGCCTCGAAGTCTTGCACAGAGCCTGTGGCGGCCACTGGTGCCAGACCTGCAGGCGAGTCTGTCAATAAGGACAGGTTAGTGGGTGCCAAAGCTTGCTCCTGTCCTTGGGGAGAGTTCAGATGTGGATGTGGTTCCAAGGATGAGAATTTCATTGTTCTCATTTCATGATCCTTTCAATAAAAAAGGAAATGTTTGATTTCAGATGGGGGCCTCCTTGGAAGGGAGGATTTGTTCAGTCAAGCCTGTGATGCACAGGGCTGTGAGGACTTAGAGAATGTTCCTCACATGACCAAGGATCAGTCTATAAAGGTTGGGGAGCTGTCAGTGAGATGTTGCCTACCACAAAGTCAGCCCCACCTTCTGACAGATCTGCACTAAAGGTGACTACCCATTTCTGTGCTTTGGCCTCCGCTTCACTGTGCTGTGAACTTCACCCACCAGTCATCCCAGGCAGGGCACTCATATGCAAGCACATGACTTCCCTCACACGCAGGGAAGGGAATCATACTCAGAGCCTCTGTCTTCACTGACCATTATCTGGGAAATTAGGAAATCAGAAAGGGCCAGGCAAACATAAATGAGAGCCCTAAACACTTGCCCTATACCTGGTCCCTGTTAACACATTTTCCAGGGACCAGGCATTTACAGGGGATTGATTGGTGGGTGCTTGTCCTCAGGAAGTGTAGGCTGATGAGAATAGGCAACCACAGGGTTGTAGGGTAGCTCCTGGGTCCCTAGGCAAAATGGCTATCCATTCAAGTGGGTTGGTATACAGGTCTTAGGGAAGCTTCTCAAAAGGTACCCTACCTAGGACCCATATAAGCCAACCAAGGGGAAAGGTGGGGAGCAGAGACACTAGCAAGAGCAGAGCTCCAAGGCCCTGAGGAGGTGTGGGAATGAAGAGAAAGGTTATGTTCCTGCACTGAACCAGGTAGTCTGGGGCACAGAAGGCTTTAGGACTTACATTTTAGGAAGACGGTTCCAATAGGCATTGGTGTCTGCATCTAGCCACCCTCACACAGCTAATACTGAAACAATACATCTACTGGTTGGGATGGTGTTATGTGTTATCGCAGCCTCTTGCTTCTGGGTTCAGGCATCCATGCTGTGGAGGCTCACCAAACATCAAGTGTCACTGCTTTTAGAAAACTGTGAGGATAGATCAGAGGAGAAGGAACAATGCAACAGGACCAGGTAGGAAGCAAAGCATCCAGGGAAGAAGGATGTCTACAAAGGACAGACAGCACCAGGGATGAGAAACCTTGTAGGGTTTGGCCCTACATATCCTGGAGGAGGAGAAAAGTGCTGTACAAGATGGCTGCCAGGTGTCTGGGATGGGGCCCAGGCAGATAGGGCTAGAGGTGTTAGCCAGATCAGCAAGAGGCTCAGTGGCTTTAAGCCCTAGCAAGAGGAAAGCTGGGCAAGCTCATGCCTGGGCCTCTCCTTCACCCTGGAGTAGAAGGTAAGCACTTAGAGGATGGTACTAGATTGAAGATCAAGGCCAGGAACAGATCATGGCTTCAGGATCCTGAATCGGGCTTTTCTCATAGCTCTATTAGGGAAGTGGCAAAAGCTGGTAGTTGGAGCGATTTTGAGTTGACATACTGTATGTAGGTTATGGAAACAGAACTGTGTGTTTAGTTACTCCCAAAAGCTCTCAGAACAATGCAGAGGGGCAAATGCCAATGCGTTTACTTAACAACCCTCTCTCAGGTAGTCAGGCTGTGAAAATTCTAAAGACTACATTTGAAATTTTTTGTATTGATAGAAGTTTGATTATTTATACCCCTTTTGATAGGCTCCAAGTAATACAAGTCCTAGTCCTCCACATTCTCTAGGGATTATGCTTGATGTGCTTCCCATCTTCTTGTCCCTTCAGTATGAATGCTACCTCTACTCCTGCTGCATTGTCACCCTCCGTGTTAACAACCCCGTCCAAGATTGAACCCATGAAAGCATTTGACTCCCGATTCACAGAGCGTTCTAAAGCCACGCCAGGTGCTCCTTCCTTGACCAGTGTGACTTCAACAGCTGTAGAAAGGTAGGTGTTGGCTGTGGGACCCCGAGAGACCAAAGAAGGTGCAGTACCTTCCCAGACCTCCATTAGGTAGCCTGACTCCTGCCAGAGGGCAAAAACCACAAAGGCCCACCTAACCTACCAGCTCCCAGGAAAAAGTGGCTCCTTAAATTGAGGCAGGTAATTGGTAGGAGATGTGGTGGAGGACACCATGGGCAAAACGACCTCAAGGGCAAAGGCACAAGGATTGGTCATTGCATTCTATGATAAGAGTAATGTTCTTTGAATGGAACCCAGAGTTGCCCAGAGAAGAAGCAAAAGATTGATTGGACAGGTGAAAGGTTCTGATATTGTTGCACTGTGCAAGTCATGGCCTTGTACTCAGAAATTGATCAGAGTTAGGGAGCCAGGAGACCTACATGAAGTAGCTAAGGTCTTTGTGAGGTTCAGTGGGCTTTTGAACTCTTGCGGCCTTGGTCTTGCTCATCCATTCTTTGTGCTTCTCCAATCATACAATGACCATGACTTGTGGGCTATAGTTCTTTATTTCTTGGAGTTTCAGGCAGCATCCTCCTAAGGCAACCAAAGCAAGTATATGCAGCCTCTGCCATTGGCCACTGAGGCACGTCTGCCTCCTGAGAGAGCCTTCCTTCTCTCAGGGAGCCCATTGTACATCCCAGTGAGTTGGAGAAGAGCAGAGCTAGACAAGGGCCAGGCTATCTTCTCCAACAGGGGCCAGAGCCATAAAAGCGTAAGCCAGTTAGGATTCAGCAGCCCAGGGCAGGTACACCTGGTCTGTATTACCAACAGCTAAATAAAGGGACACTGGTCAGAGACTCTCACAGCAGGCATATGGTGAGTAGGTAGCCAGTAACTGACAATAGCAGTTGAGTCCCAGCTCCATGCTTCCTGGTGGGATGACCTTGAGACAGTCTTTCTGAGCTTTTTGCCTCAATTGGAATGGTCCTGACAGTAGACCTGCCTCATAGGCTTGTATCTAAATGTCCCCCAAAGCCTCATGCGCTTATAGGTGGGGCTTTTCAGAAGTGTCTGGATCTAGGGTGTGTGCTGCTGGGATCAAGGGTTGATTCACCAGCGGCGATGCTAGGATTAAGGGTGTGAGTGTTCCCCAGCCTAAAGGCAGGGAGTCTGGATAAAATATAAAACAGAAAAAGGGTTGAAGTTGTCAGTTGCTTATCACTTGTTGCTGTTTGCTGCCCTCTGCCTGCCCTGCTTTGCTATGAACTGTTTCTCCTCTGCACTGCCCCTCTGCTATGCCACCCTGCCTTTGAGCCAACCAGGTATGAACTGAAATCTCTGCAAACTGTGAGCCAAATAAATCTTTCCTCTTTTAACTTGGGGTGTTGGGTATTTTGTCTTAGCAATGAAAAAACTAAGGAGGCATTGAAGTGTGAGTGCCTGTAAGCCTCGTCCTGGTCCTTATCTCACAGTGAACAGCACATACTGGCTCCTGCTGTTGTTCCATCATTGTACCTCATAGTGGCTAGGTAATGAGTCCCCTGTAACCTGACTGGCACTCTTAGCCAAGAGCTTCCTGTGTGTCTGGGAGCCAGATGCTAGCCTTCCAGGTGTGGGACAGCAGTGCTCTGTAAATCTGTGGGCCATCTACTCCATCCCACCTCCCAGCCATGTGACAGGGAAACAGAGACTGGCGTTTGTGACTATGGGACCAGTTGACCTAAGCAGAGAGAACATGGGATGAGGCCCATTTGTAAGTGGGACAGCTCTTGACAACTATGTTCTTCCTCAGCAGATGTCTGCATCCAAGGGGTAGTTGTTATAGATCCACAGCCGGATGTTCCCTAGAGTACTGGATGACCACTGGCACAGCCCAGTCATATATGTTGAGGAGGTGGAGTTCTCAGTGCGCCATTGGGCTCAGGAGCCCGGAACAGGGGACTCTCGGGGCTCTCATACAGGGCCTAGCCACGGAGAGTGAAGCAGCCTATGCTGAAGCAGTGCCAAAGTGACTTTCATAGGCTGTTGTTGAGATGAGCTCAGAATGCGATCAGATTGTTTAGGAACTGAGAATTTGCCATTGATTTGACAGATGTTTTAAAGATTTCTCCTGGCTTTCATTGAGAACCAATGTAAGAAAGAGCCATACCAAGAAAGTGCCTACGTTTTCTATATTTTACAAAACTATAGTTATAAAAAAGTCTAAATTTTTTTTAAATGACTTATAATTTTCAGAACATTGAGCTATATCCACAGGATGTAGTGGATGCTGTGTCTTGTAAGGCATTAGAAGGTGAAACCCAAATTCCAGTTTTTCATTGCTGATACATAAAAAGGCAATTGATTTTTATATATTGACCTTGTATGCTGCAATCTTGTTATAATCACTTGTTAGTTCCATGTTTTTCTTGCTGTATATTCTTTGCTATTTCCAACAAAATTAATGATGTTGGCTGGGGATTTAGCTCAGTGGTTAGAGTGCTTGCCTAGCAAGCGCAAGGCCCTGAGTTCTATCCCTGGCACCAAAAAAATAATAATGATGATGACGTCATGTGTGAACAAAGATGGTTTTTTCTTCCTTCTAATCTTTGTGCATTTTCTTTCCTTCCCGTGTTATTGCATTAGACTTCCAGTACAGTATTTAATAGAAGTGATAAGAGAGGCCATCTTTGGGCTGGGGTTAGGGTTAGGGTTAGCGGTTAGAGTGCTGGCCTTGCAAGCATAAGGCCCCAAGTTCCACCCCCAGCTCCAAGAAAAAAAAAAAGAGAGAGAGAGAGAGATGGCATCCTTGCCTTTTTAACTATAGGAGGAAATAGCCTGTTTTTTCACCTTTAAGTATGATTTTAGCTATAGAATTTTTATAGATATTCTTTATCAAGTTGAGGAAATTCCCAGCTATTCTTAGTTTGCTGAGAGTTTGTTGGTTTTGGGGTTTTTCTGTTGTTGGGTTTTTTTTTGGTTTTTGGTTTTTGGTTTGTTTTTTTTTGTTTGTTTTTTGTGCCAGGGATCAAACTCAGGGCCTTGTGCTTGCTAGGCAAGCACTGTAACCACTGAGCTAAATCCTCAGCCCATTTGCTGAGAGTTTTTTAATCATAAGTAGATGTTGCATTTTGTGAAATATTTTTTCTTAATTTCATGGTAATCATATGGTTTTTTATATAAGACTTTTTAAAAAACGCTTTAAAATTTGTATTAGTAAATGTTTGCAATACATAATAAGACTTTTCTTTAACCTTGTTGATCAATTAATTGATTTTTGCTAGGCATGATGGTGCATGCCTGTAATCCCAGCTCTCAGGATGCTGAGGCAGGAGAATCGCCATGAGTTCAAGGCCAGCCTGAACTACATAGTGAGGCCCTGTCTGAAAAAACAAACAAAAAAATTAATTGATTTTTGGATGTTGGACTGACATGTGTATACCTGGAATAAATTCATCTGATTGTGGAGTGTAATTGTATATGTTAGATTCAAGTTCCTAATATTTTGTTTAAGGATTTCTGCATGTATATTCATGAGAAATGTGGATCTAGTACATGTGCTTCCAAAGCAAGCACAGAAATGTGGATCTATCTTGTAATTTCTTTGCCTGATTTAGGTATTGAAATAATGCTGGTTCATACAAGTCAGGAATTATTCCGTCTGCTTCTGTTTTCTATAACAGATTATAGAGAATTAATATAACTTTTTCCTTAGATGTTTTGTAGAACTCACCAGTAAAACTGTCTATGCCTGGTGCTTTCTTTCTCGGGACATTATTGTTGATTCAATTTTATTTATAGATATTAGGCCTATTTATAAGATCTCTTTTTTCCTTGTGTGAATTTTGGTAGATTATTTCTTTCGAGGAGTTGGTTCATTACATCTGAGTTATCAAATGTGTGGGGACAGAGGTGTTCATAATACTTCTCTATGATCTTTGAGTGTCCATTGGATCAATAGTGAGGGCTTCTTCATTTCTGATAGTAGTAATTTATGTGTTCCCCTTTTTTCTTGATTACCTTGGCTACATGTTTATCAGTTTTACTGATTTTCAAAGAATCAGCTTTTTATTACATTGATTTTTTTTCCTTTGTTTTTATTCTGCTTTGCAAATTCACTTGATTGCTGCTTTAAATTTTATACTTATTACTGCTTACTTTAAGCTCATACTGCTTGTCTGTTGTAGTTACTAATGGTGAAGTTTAGATTATTGAGTTCAGATCTTCTTTTCTAATATAAACATTCAGTGCCATAAGTTCTATCCTAAGCACTGCTTTTACTGTATGCCACATTTGGTAAATTGTGTTTTAATTTTCATCTAGTTCAACATATTTTCAAATTTAGCTGGGTGTGGTGGCACATGCCTATAATCCCAGCACTCAGAAGGCTGAAGAGGAGGATCACCCCAAACTCAGCCTGCACTACAAAGCGAGACCTGTCTCAAACAAACAAACAAAATATTTTTAAATTTATCTTGAAAAAATAAATTTATTTATTTATTTATTTATTTTGAGGGTTTTTTTCTTAGCCCTGTGTGGTTGTTTTTCTTTTTTTCTTTTTTTTTTTTTTTTTGGTGGTGCCGGGGATCAAACTCAGGCCCTTGTGCTTACAAGACAAGCACTCTAATCACTGAGCTAAATCCCCAGCCCCCTATGTTGTTGTTTTTAAAGTATGTTTTTCAATCTCTAAAAATTTGATGATTTTCCAGTTACACTTGTTGATGTCTACTTTAATTCCATTATGCTCTGAGCGCATACTTCATGTGATTTTTTTTTTTTTCTTTTTGTTTTTTTGAGACAGGGTCTCACTTTATAGTTCAGGCTGGCCTCGAACTTACAGCAATCCTCTTGCCTCTGCCTCCCAAGTGCTGGGATTACAGACATGCACCACCACGCCAGCTACTTCATGTGATCTTTATTCTTTTAAATGTGTTGCTTTATCTCCCAGAAGGTAATCTGTTTTGATGGCTATTCCATATAAGTTTAAGAAGAATGACTATTTTGGTGATTTAACTCTGTGTTAGAGCACTTGCCTAGCAAGCGCAAGGCCCTGAGTTTAATCCCCAGCACCCCCCATGCCCCTCCAAAAACAACCCAAAAATATTTTTGTCAGGCATAGTGGCACATGCCTGTAATCCCAACACTGGGTAGGCTGAGGCAGGAGGATCACCAAAAGTTCAAGGCCAGACTGAGCTACATAGTGAGTTCAAAGCCAGCCTGAACTATACAGCGAGACTCTGTCTCAAAAAAACAAAAGAATGGGTATTTTGCTATTTTGAATAAAGCATTTTTTAAAATGTGAAGTAAATCCAAATGATGGGAAATATTGATTGATTAAATATGTCCATATTGATTTTCTTTGTCTTTTTCCATATTGATTTTCTGTCTTCTTAATCTGTTGGTGTCTATTGGAGAAGTGTTGAAGTCTCCAAGTCTACTAAGTGTATTTGTCTGGTTCTTGCATTCTATCAGTTTTGCTGCATACATTTTGACATTTTGTTGTTAGGCATGTACTTATTAAGGATTGTTACATTTTGGAGAATCAACTCTTGTATCATTGTGTAATGTTCCCCCTTTATTCTTGCTAACCCTCTTGCTGTGAAGCCTACTTGATCTGAAATTAATATAGCTACTTCAGTTTTTTATTAGTCTTAGAATAGCACGCCTTTCTCTATCTCTTTACTTCTTATTTTTTATTTT
>PVJO010002316.1:0-16521 GCA_004026905.1 Hystrix cristata
AAAAAAAAAAAAAAAAAAAAAAAAAAAAAAAAAAAAAAAAAAAAAAAAAAAAACCTATATAATTGTAATTTTGTCCTTCGAAAGGCTCTTCCCAAAGGAAGCTGAGTGAGTCACCGAATCTCCCTGAGCCTCAAGACCATCGTCTACAACACAGAACCACCGCCTTAACCGCAATCTTAACCAGTCCCAGGGAGAACTGCTCCACGAAATGACAGAACTATAAAGTGCTGCACACACACAAGAACAGCGTCAACAACAGAAGCAACAGAACATCGGCAGTCAGCTCCATGAGGGATCCTGGAGTGCAGTGATTGTGATCAGATCCCAATATTTGTCAAGACTTGGATGGCTGACTGGTGCGGGGTTGGGGGGGGGCCTCCACTGTTAACAGACTCAATATGTAGCAAGTCTTTTCTGCTATACATATTGGTGATTTCCCGTTTTCTGCTATAAAAACACTGATCTAAAGAACCTCATCTGAAGCCAGGAGTGGTGGTGCACATTTATAATCCCAACACTCAGGAGGCTGAGGCAGGAGGATCACTGTGAGTTCAAGACCAGTCTGAGCCACACAGTGAGTTCTGAACTACATGGTGAGAGCCTGTCTCAAAAATAAAAACAACCTCATCTATTTACTTGTCTTGTTAATCTTCAGGTTACATTTCTATAACTAGAGTTGCTGTCAAAATGTTTCAAGAGT
Source organism: Hystrix cristata (assembly GCA_004026905.1). Taxonomy (NCBI): domain Eukaryota; kingdom Metazoa; phylum Chordata; class Mammalia; order Rodentia; family Hystricidae; genus Hystrix; species Hystrix cristata. The sequence goes on from PVJO010002316.1 coordinate 701, forward strand.
CTATTACCCCATGACATTGCTGCCACCATTTAATACAGATTTGTCCCTGGGTATCTAAGGGGGACTGGTTCCAGGATCCCACTCAGGTATCAAAATTCGCAGTTGCTCAAGTTCTTTATATAAAATGGCTTCTTTGCTGGGGATTTAGCTCAGTGGTTAGAGTGCTTGCCTTGCAAGCACAAGGCCCTGAGTTCAATGCCCAGCACCAAAAATAAATAAATAAAATGGCTTCTTTCCTTGTAACCTACACGCATCCTCCATATATTTTAAGTCGTCTCTAGATCACCCATAATAGCTAACACGAGGTAAATGCTAAGTAAATAACTGTACTACTGTATTACTTAGGGGATGCTGACAAGGGGGAAAGTCTGTACATATTGAGTATAGACGTAATTATTTTTGAAATATTTTCAATTTAAGGTTAGTTGGATCCACAGACATTGAAATGCAGATACGGAGGGCCAGCTGTGTTCTCGTACACTATGTACCTCACAGTGCTGCTCCTTCGTGAACTGAAGGGAGGACACAGAGCCACAGGTGAGGAAGAACTATATTTAAAACTCCAAGCTGGCAGTGGGGCTCATGCTTGTAATCCTAGAATTCTGGGAGGCTGAGGCAGGTTTCCAAGTTCAAGCTCAGCCTGTGCAACTTAGAGATTTAGTGAGACCCTGTCCCAAAATTAAAAATAAAACTGTGCATGGTGGTGCATGCCTATAATCCCAGCAGTCAGGAGGCTGAGGCAGGATAGCCACAAGTTCAAGGCCAGCCTGGGCTACAGAATGAGTTCAAGGCCAGCCTCAACTACATAGCCGGACCCTATTTCAAAAAAATAAAAAAATAAAAAAGCAGCCAGGGATGTAGCTCAGTGTGAAGGCTCTAGGTTCAATCCCTAGTATACACACATACACACGGACACACCCTCCAGCATATCCATGCACGAGAATGAAGGTGGACTCTTATCTAATACCATAACCATAAAATCCTTCTATCCACAGGGAACATGTTCCAAGACCCCTAGTGGATCCCTGAAACCTCAATACAGAACCCTATATGTTCTATTTTTTTCCTATATCTACAAGGGATAATCAAAATGTAAGGCGAATATTTAAATTTTTAAAAAAGTACTACTGTAAAAGACACATTGTCATTAATCCCTCTCAAAATCCTCCCCCTTCACTTGAACACACTTATCACATCATTCTTGCCACTTTCTGAAGCAGTTCTGGAGGGCTCTTTTTTTTTTTTCCTCAGTTTTTTTTTCTTTTTATCTGGAAGTCTTCTTTCAGGAGTGTGATAAAAAATATGGTGAACGCTGCTGCCAAGTGCCATCCAGTGGAAAGGCGGCTCATAAAATACTACAGTGTGTCATCCACCTTATTCACTGGATCTGGCACTGTGTGATTCCTGGCTCTTCCCCAAAGTCAAAATGACCACGAAAGGTAAATGTTTTGAAACAGATTTGTGACACTGAGGCAGCCACGACAGCACAACTAGACACTAACATAAGATTTCCAGAACTGCTTCAAAAATGGCAAGAACAATGAGATAAGTGTGTTCAAGTGAGGGGGAAGTATTTTGAGGGGGATTACTTTTACTGCAATAAATTTTTTAATGTAAGTATTCATCGTATTTTTCAGTAATACCTCACAGATACCTATGATAGTTTAATTTGTAAATTAGGCACAGTAAAAGATTAATAATAAATAAAATAGAATAACTACAACAATATATTGTTGTAACAGTAATGTGACAGGCAGACATGGTGGTGCTTCCTTGTAATCCTAGCTACTCAGGAGGCTAAGGCAGGAGAATTGCAAGTTTGAGGTCAGCCTGGGCAATTTAGGGCGACTCTGTCACAAAATAAAATTTATAAAGGGTTGGGGAGGTAGCTCAGTGGTAGAGCACTCACCTGATATATGTGAGGCCCTGGCTACAATCCCTAGTACCCCCAACATAATTTTAAAATAAAAGTAATATGAAAGTTCTCTTTCTCTCCACCCCCCCAATATTATACTGTACTCACTCTCCTTAGGATGTTAATGATACAATGTTTACTTAGTGAGATGAAGTGAGGTGGGTGACACAGGTGTTGTGACACAGTGCTAAGCTACTACACAAAGGTTAACTGGACACAGCATGGCATTATCACCAAGTGGACAGGATGACCACGATGGCTACCAAGCAACTGGCAGGCAGGTAATGTATATAGTACAGTTTACCGGGACAAAGGAATGATTCATATTGGCATGGTACCAGCACAAAAACAGACATGCGGATCAATGGAACAGGATAGAGGATGCAGACACAATCCCAGGCGCACTCAGGCATTTGATCTTTAACAAAGGTGCCAAAAAAATACACTGGAGGAAAGATAGGTTTTTTAACAAATGGTGCTGGGAAAACTGGCTATCCACATGCAGAAGACCCACATCTCTCACCATGTACTAAATGAAAATTAAAATGGATCAAAGATCTAAATGCTAAAACAGAAACAATATGCTAGAAAGTAAAATAGGTAAAACTCTTGATAAGTGTAGGCAAGGACTTCCTGAACAGAACCCCAATTGTACAATAGATAACATCAAGAAATAACAAATAGAATCATAAAATTAAAAAGCTTCTGCACATCAAAGGATATAATCAACAAAGTAAAGACAACTTACAGAATGGAAAAACATTTTTGCCGGCTATTCCTCAGACAGGACTAATACCTTGAATATATAAAGAACTCAAAAAAATTAGACCCCTCCAGAAATTAAAGACCCAATCAAAAAATGGGCAACTGAAATGAAATACAAATGGCCAGAAGTACAAATGGCCAATAAATACATGAAAAAAATGTTAAATATCTCTGGCCATTAGAGAAATGGAATTTTGGGGTGGGGAGTTGGTGGGGATCGAACTCCGGGTCTCGTGTTTGCCAGGCAAGCACTTCAGCACTTGACCTAAATTCCCAACCCCAGAGAAATGAAATTTAAAACACTGAGATTCTATCTTACTCCAGAAAGAATGGCCAACAAGAAATCAAGTAATAACGAATGCTGGAAAGGCTGCGGGGGGAAAAGGGAGCCCTTCTACATTGTTGGTGGGAATGTAAACTAGTACAACCATTATAGAAATCAATATGGAGATTCTTCAAAAAACTAAAACTATGAATTCCATTTGACCCAGCTATTCCCCTTCTAGGTATCTTCCTGGAAGAGTTAAAGACATCGTATTACAGTGATACATACATACCTGTTTATAGCAGCAGAATTCGTAACACCTACCTCTTGGAAGTCACCTATATGTCCATCAATAGATGAATGGATAAAGAAAGTGTGGGATTTATATACAAAGGAATACTACTGTGCCATAAAGAAGGATAAATATGAGGCATTTGTAGGAAAATAGATGCATCTTGAGACTATAAATGTTAAGTGAAATAAATCAGATACACAAACTGAGATATCACATGGTTTCTCTTATATGAGAAACCCAAAATATAAATAAAGAGCAAAATAAAAGATAGAAAATAGGAAATATGGAGATAGATCTTTTGCAAAAGGGAAGGGGACCAAGAGATGGAGAGAGGAAAGGGAAGAGAAAGAGATGAAAAAAGGAATTAAAATGTGTTATGTATATGTACCAATTCCCCACAAGAAATGTAATCATTATGTACTACAAACATGTGCTAATAAAAAAATAAAAATTGAAAAAAAAGGAGCAGGATACCACAAGATTTCATCATGCTACTCAGAAGAGTGTGCAACTTAAAACTTAGGAACTGTTTATTTCTGGAAATTTCCATTTAGCATTTTTGGATTGAGGTTGACCATGGGTAGCTGAAACCTCAGAAAGCAGAACGTCAGCTAAGAGGGGACTACCATAGTAAATGTAGCACAAATAGATCCATAACCTAAATGTAAGATCTAAAATTATAAACGTTTTAGAAGAAAACACAGGTGACAAGCTTCACGACATTGGGTCTGACAGTCTCTTAGATATGATACCAAAGGCATAGGTAATGGGGCTGGGGATTTAGCTCAGTGATTAGAGTGCTTGCCTTGCAAGCACAAGGGCCTGAGTTCAATCCCCAGCACCACCAAAAAAAAAAAAAAAAAAAAAAAAAAAGGCATAGGTAACACAAGCAAAGACAGACAAATTCGACTTCATGAAACTTAAATTTTCTTCATCAAAAGATACTATTAGGATAGGTGTGGTGGTGCATAACTATAATCCCAGCAACCTGAGAGGCTGAGGCAGGAGGAACACAAGTTCAAGTCCAAGCTGGGCAACTTAGGGAGACCCTATCTGAAAATAAAAGCAAAAACAAAAACACTATCATGACTAGAGGTGGAAAAAAAAAAAAAAGAAAAAAAGACCAGAGATGTAGCTCAATGCTCAACAGTAGAGCATTTACTTAGCACATGCAAGGCCTTGGGTCAATCTCCTGTACTGTTAGGAAAGAAAAGAGACCAATGAGACAAGACTATCCAGTGGGTAAAAAGGCAATCTCCTCCAACAGGACAGAGCATTTACAAATTATCTATCTGGTAATGATTAATATCCAGAATATACAAAATAACTACTAAAACCCAGCAATAAAAATACTCCAACAATCCAATTCAAAATGGGCAAAAGATTTGAATATATAGACAGACTATAAGCACATGAAAAGATGTTCAACATTAGTAATCATTAGGGAAATACAAATCAAAACCACACTGAGGTCTCTCACACACTCATTAGAGTAAGGTCACTCACAGTCATTAGAGTTACTGATATCAAAAAAGCAGGAGGCTGAGGCAGGAGTATTACAAGCTCAAGACCAGCCTGGGCAACTTAGCAACTTAGTGAGGCCCTGTCTCTCAACAAAAAGTAAAAAAGGAGCTGAGGATGTAGCTCAGTGTAGAGGTCTTGGGTTCAATCTCCAGTACCCCCCCAAAACACACACATGCCTATGCAGAAAATAAGAAGCACTGATAAGGCTATGGAAAAATTGGAACCATTGGGCTCGATTGGTTGGACTATAAAATGATGCAGCTGCTGTGGAAAACAGCACAGCAGTTCCTCAAAAATATTAAAAATAAAATTACCACAACTACCCTCCTCAGTATATATCCAAAGGAAGTCAAAGAAAGGTGTAGAAGCTCCTACAGGACAAGAATCTAAGATAGCTGATTTCTACTCCACTCAAATATCCTTTTCTTGGGTGCCAAAGACCTCTACTCTTACCCATGTAGGGCCGCATATGCAGACATCATGGGAGGGGTCTGACTGCATGAATAATTCACTTAGCACCCATAAATTTCCTGGGGCCAACCAACTAAGGGGACAAGAACACAATTCCACGTCTGTTTATCATCTAAGATCTAATCTCTAACAAAAATCAGATGGCAGTGGCCCTTCTAAAGAGACTGCTAGCTCTGGGCTGGGATCAGGGAGAGGCCAAATTCCCTCCATTTCCGGGGGGATGGGTGGAAGAACAGGAGAAGGTGGCACTGGTTCCCGTGGCCTGGATTGGTGACCAAGCCTAACCTGCAAGCAAGAACTCCTTAAGTTCTAGGCTGTCTTTCTCTTTTTTAGAAAAAAGAAATAGAGGAGAAACACCAAACCTAGACTCATGAGATTAGGATTCAAAATCTAGCACTGCCGGGTCACTGACTTGATTTGATAAATTCTTGGTCAAAGCCTTGAAAGACACTGAAGGACTCTGACCATCCTGATCAGAGACCCTCTAAACCGCCCCCTCCTGGCACGGCTGCACCTGAGGACTCAACATTATCAACCCTGCTATGGACGGCAGCCATCACTCCCTGTGCTTTCCCAAGCCTCATCCTTGGGCAACCATTACTGCTTGTGCTCTTTCAAATCTTACTCTTTGCAGGCAGCCACAACCTCCTTTCACTGACCTCCCCCTCCCGTGATCCTACAAAAGACCCCACAGCCTGTACAAAAACAGCTGTTCTGGTCTCTAGAACCACAGCAGCCCCCCTCAGGGTTGTTCAGAAATAAACCTGTTTTGCTGAGTTCATACCTGTGTTTCTTCCTTCTTTTCCCTTTTCCTAACAGATACCAACCATCTAAATTCTACCTATTTTGTATTTAAACTGTACCTACTCTGTGGTCACAGTGCATAAAAAAGAAAGGAAGCCTTAAGTAGATTAATCAAACCTAGTCAAATGGTCTAACAGCCTGGGTAGAGAACTTTAGTTACACAAGAAGAGATTAGGCAATGTGACACTTGCGTCTAGGGCACATGGGCTACAAAAATGGCCCATTTGGAGACAAAAATGGTGTGCATCAGGTACTACTTAGCAGCTGGATTCAAGGCCAAGACCTAGTTTCATCCTGGCCAGTGGTCTCCTGAATTATAAGGAAAACATAATCCGGTTGAGAAAGAAGCACTAAAAGTTACTTAGGAAGGTAATGTACTGTAGCTTGAGATCATGTAATTATCTCCTTATTGAGCTTCTTTAACTCCAGGAAAAGCCAGGTGTGGTGGCACATGTCTATAATACTAGCACATGGGAGGCTGAGGCAGGAAGACTGCCTCAAATTCAAGGCCAGCCTGAACTACATAGCAAGACTCTGTCCCAAAATAAATAAAAAACAAGCAAACAAATAATTCCAGGCAGATATAGGATTAGGTGCAGATATAGTGAAGAAAATTAAAACCATAGTATCTATAATTTCATGTTTAAAAATGTGTTGAGCTTGGGTGTGGTGGCACACTAACCTCAGCACTTGGGAGGCTGAGGCAGGAGAACTGCCAAATTTGAGGCCGGCCTGGGCTACATAGTTAAGATGCTGTCTCAAAAAAAACCAAACAAACAAACAAACAAAAAAAAAACCCAAAAAGCTCAAAGAAATGTGTGTGTTGGATTTGGGGCATTAGGTCAGTGGTAGAGCACATAGTTAACACGCAAGAGCCCTGGATTTTGATACCCAGCACAAAAAAAAAAAGAAAGAAGAATAAAATCTGTGTGTTATCTGCTCCTTTATGTATTTCAGTGTTTAAGGAAATTGGGTTGGTTCAGAATAACAAGTCAGTCTTGAGATTCCAATTAAGCACATAACTGAGTAACTGGTTTGAACTTATGATTTTAGGTAGGAATTTTACTAAGCTGAAAATCATCTGGATGTGGTAACTGTAGCCACAGTTACTTGAAGCTGAGGCAGGAGGAGCAAATATTCTTGGCATCCTAGGCAACTTAGCAAGACCCCAACTCAAAAGCTTAAAAAGGGCTGTGGATGCAGTTTGGTGCAAAAGCCCTGGATTCAAACCCTGGTACCACCTAAATAAATAAACAAATAAATAGGATTGGGGATGTAGCTCAGTGGTAGTACACCGCACAGTCTGAACTCCAGTACTGAAAAAAAAAATCTGTGTTTGGAGATGACAAGCATGCGAAAAGGGGCTCAACATCATCACTCATTATGGAACTTCAAACTATAATGAGATACCATTACATACTTGTTTGTTTGGTTGCTTTTTTGCTTGTTGAGGCAGGGTCTTGCTGCGTAGTTTAGGCTGGTCTTGAACTCACTGTGTAGCCCAGGCTGGCCGTGAACTCACAGCAATCCTCCTGCCTCAGCCTCCTAAGTGCTGGGACTATAAGTGTGTGCCACCACATCTGGCTATATCCCTTTTTAAGTGACTGAATTTTTTCCAGGTACTGGGGATTTCCAGGGCTTTGTGCATGCTAGGACTTCTCCTGCCCTTTATTTTATTACATGTTCGTGATACATATTGAATGTACTCATCATGCAGAGTTTGTACATATACAAATCCCATCTTAGTCTTTTTTGCTTCTCCTTCTCTTCCCCTCCTAACCTCCTTCCTCTCTCCCTCCATCTCTAGATCCCCTTCCCATCTGCAAAAGGTCCACCTCTCTGTTTCCTATTGTCTATCTTTTATTTTGTTCTCTAAATTATTTATACTTTGAGTTTCTCATTTAGGAAAAACCATGTAATATTTAATCTTCTGTATCTGATTTATTTCCCTTAGCATTGTGGTCTCAAGGTGCATCTTAAATAGCTAAAATTAAAAAGAGTGACTGTACTCAGTGCTGGGGAGAATACTGTGAGATTGGAACTCTCACACACTGCTGGTGGGAATACAAAATAGTACAACAGCTTTGAAGGGGCCCAGCAGTTCAACCATTCCACTCCTAGGCATCTGCCCAAGAAATACACATTCCAACAAACACTTGCGCATCAATGTTCATGGCTGCTTCATTTGCAATTACCAAAAACTGAAAGTAACAAAGATGAGTAACAAGAGATGAACAGATAAACTGTGTAATCTCCACACAATGGAATACTCAGTAACAATAAAAAATGAACTATTGATATACACAATAATGTGAACACATCTTTAAATAATTGTGGCTGACTTAAAGGAGTCAAACAAAATACAATAACTACTATATGAATTCATTTACAAGAAATGCAAATTAATTTTTTAATGGCTTTTGTTTTTTTTTTGCAGGGGAGGTGTTGGGGATTGAACTCAGGGCCTTGTGCTTGCTAAGCAAGCGCTCTACCACTTGAGCTAAATCCCCAGCCCTGCAAATTAATTTATAGTAACAGGGAGCAGTTCAGTAGTTGCTTGAGAAGGGGAGGCAGACAGTTGAGAGGAGGGATTTCAAATATGCAGATGTGTTCACCGTCTGGACTATGGTGATGGCTTCACAAGTGCACACTTTCAACATGTACAGTTTACTATATCAATAATACCCCAGTAAAGCTGTTTAAAACTCAAATATAAAACAGGATAGGAATGTTCACCAAATTTTAAAGAGTTAGCTTAATTTATCAGATTTATAGGTGCTAAATATTAGGGAATTTTTTTTAACCAGGCAACTGGAAGATGTATTAAAATAATTAAAGGAGGGTAACCATAATTTATAAGTCCAATTTAAAATTTTCAAATGAGTATAATTAAGTGTTCAAATGGGACCAAGCATTAATCAAAAGGCCCCACCGAAGTGACTGTTAAAACTTTCTAAAATTATAAATGGAATGGAAAAATTTGTAGGTCATGCTTAAGAGCTAAACTTTAAAAATCTAGCCTTTCAAAGAAAGAGTTAGGTTTTTCTTTTTGTTTGCAGGGCTGGGGATAGAACCCAAGGCCTCCAGTATGCTAAGCAAATGCACTACCACTGAGCCACACCCTCAACTCTAAACCTAGATTTTTAAATGTATAACCTTAATAAATTGAAAAACAATTTTTTCCACCCAAATAATCCCTGAATAATCTTTTCATTACTCAAAAATCCAGGGGTAGAGCTGGGGTGTGGCATCCAGCACCTCGCCCAGACATGCCACTACACTCACTGGTCACCCGGAACACTCCCTCAGAAGCTACGTTTCCTCATCCATAAAAACAATGTGTCCCCAAATATTATGAGTGATTTATTAAAATAGATTTTAGGGCTGGGGATTTAGCTAAGTGGTTAAAGTGCCTGCCCTGCAAGCACAAGGCCAAGTTCGATCCCCAGCACCAAAAAAAAATAAAATAAAATAGATTTGAAACAGCACGTAAATCAGAGAAAGCACTCAGAGAAGCATAAAGTGAGCGTGAGTATAAGAAATGAGCAGTAGCTGGACGTGGTGGTGCATGCCTTGTAACCCCAGCATTGTGAGAGGCTGAGGTAGGAGGATACCAAGTTTGAGCCTATCCTGGGCAACTCAGGGAGTAAGGCAGGGGTGGAGCTCTGAGATACAGCTCCCTAGAAAAGGCCTGGGTTCAACCCCCAGTACTGGCGGCGGGGAGGAAAGAAAGAAATGAGCAGCATGATATCACCCATATTAACTACTGACATTCCAGACTCTGGGCTGAGAAGGAGAAAGGTAACACACGTATCCTCACAGACTAAGCATGACTCAGCACAGGCAGGCCACAGAATTTTCCACAGCCTCAGCCGCGGATGTCACTCGCCTGCCGAACAGGAGAGGGGCCAAAGCTGAGGGAGGCTGCAGGTCCGTGCAGCGCGTGGACGCGTACTCCCCGCAGTCCTGGCAATCTCCCAGGCCCCGCCCCTCCCCGGCAGCCTGCAAATCAGGACAAGCGGGCCACAGGAGCGCTGGAGGCGGAGGGTGCTGAGAGGACCTGGGGTTCTGCCTTCTGGCAGAACAACAACAACAAAAGCGCACCCACCTCCCTCCGGGCTCACCAAGGAGAAAGCTCCAGAGCGGCAGGCCGGGCTGGGATGACAGAGCCCTGGTTACAGTAACTAAGGAAAGCTCCTGGGAACCAGCAGGGTCTTGGGAACTGACGGGCTGAACAAGCTTTGACAAACCAGATGATCAGGGAGAAGGAGGCCCTTCTCGGTGACTAGTTTCCCTTCCAATAGATGGATCTGGGAGAAGACATCAGTAAAAGATGACAGCCTTAAACAAACAATGGAGTCAGTCAGCATCTTGGATTCTGCTCATCAGATTTCTCTAGGTTTTGGTTTCTTCAGATCCCTAAGATAGATGGCTTGGGGGACTTCACCCAACTCCACACCTCTCCTCACAGAGACATGAGCAAGAGAAACAAAACCCAACTCCGTCAACTCGGAATAAGCGTACAGAGCAGAGTGAGCAGAGAGAACAGGGTGGAGGAGCAGAGAGAACTGCGTGCTCTCCCCCACGGCACGCTGTTTCCACCTCGTCCCCATCTGCCCTTCAAAGTCAGCTCTCTCCACAGACTATCGTAGAGTGGAAAACAGCTACTGCTGGCCCAAAACTAGGACAGGAGGATTGTGGGAAATCTCACAAAGGAAGCCAACTCCTAAGTCATGAAGGGCACCCTGAAAAAAATCCCTACACAATGGATGGAAAGTCAAGAAAAATCCCTGTACAAAAGAATAATCACTCCACACTCAACGTGAACTCTGGAGAAAGATGAGCCACAAAGTCTCCAGCGCCCTGTTCAATCCCCAGTACTGCCAAAACAAAAACAAAAAAGTTCCTAAGCACCTAGTTGCAACAGAGAGAGCAGCTGGCCTGCATTGGGATGAAGGGAACATCGCTATTAGGGTCATCGAGGCCGGGAGAATGCCTGGCCAGGCTGTTCTTGCATCTGAGTGGGGGACAGGACCAAAGTCTCAGGAGAAGCCCAGCCCAGAGGACCTAGGAATTTAAACTGAGGAGACACAACTGGATCTCACAGCCACCAGCAGTCTAGGGAGCCTCGCAGTAGGGGAAACCTTAAAAGCAGCAGGTTATAGCCAGCAGTACTGCCTGAGCACCAGGTAGGAGGAAGAAGGGACCATGCCCCTCGTCACTGTGACTGGTAGAGGCTGCAAACGCACATCAAGTGTTCTCACAACTCATGGTGGAGCCACCTCTCACGCCCCAGCTGCACGCTTCCCCATCTCGTCACTCAGCTGCCACCCTCTGTCACCTGAAGAAGGGTCTTCTCAGACACTGCCTCCCCTGGGGGATGCTTTGGTAGGAGCCTCACAGCCAGACCCTGCCCAGCTTCCCGAGCCACACCCTTCCAGAAGTAGGGCCTCCTGCTACGCTGGCCAACTGCCAGCTGGGGCCAGCAGGAAGCCAGATGTCACTTTCCCATGAAAACCAAGAAAGCCCAGAGAGACCAAGCTTAAAGTTTTCCAAAAATCAGAGCTCAGCCTTTCATCCTGACTGAGCTTGAGATCTGACATACAGCATCCACAGCTGCTCCCTCTGAAGCCCCCCACACATGCCACTGGCCAGAGTTCAGGACACAACTCACCCTTAGTGTTTTCTCGGCTCTCCAGAAGGCAGATACTATCTAAAATAAATGGGAAAAAAAAGTGTTATCCTCATTTCTTCAGCACTCCCAAGAGAACCTATGAAGGGTGAGAATATAGATGTATAACCTAGAGAAGAATGGCTTATATGCTTCCATCTCAGGGGGATGAGGGGCCCTGGGGCAGCAAAGGCTGAAGGTCTACCAGCTCTGTCATCCAGCTGCCACCCACTCTGTGATCCTCAAAGCCTGAATCCTCGTCTGTAAAATGGGGACAATAACAATACCCACCTCGCAGGTTTTAGAAGGCACCCTAGAGGTAACACACACAAATGACATGCTCTGATGTTGGCCACAAGTGTGGCAGTAGCATGGAAGTAAAGATCTTTTTTCGTTTTGTTTTGTTTTTTGATTCAGGGTCTCACTATGTAGTCCAGGCTGGCCCAGAACTTGGAAATTCTCCTGCCTCAGCCTCCCGAGTGCTGGGATTAAAGACATGTGCCACCACACCCAGCGGAAGTAAAGCTCTGGTCTGGCCCCAACTACACAAGAAATCCCAGGAATTTTTTTTTTTTTTTTACCTGAAATGCTTCTTCCTGTCCACCTCCATCCAGCCCCAGGCCCTCTTCCTCAGCACAGCTGCCTCTAATCCTGAGGTGCTACCTGCACTCCCGATTCTTGGGCTCTGGCTCCTCTCTCACTCTGCAACTTGACACTAATGAAGTAGGCTTACGTGACCTGCCACATGCCTCCCATTTCCTGACTGCTTCTGTAAATCCTTTCCCGAAGAGGCCCCCTCCCTGGCACACATAAGAGCACACTCCACATTCAGGCCCACAGGCACCCACAGGTGGAGGGGCGAGCCAATTTTCAGAGTTTACAGGCTGCTTATTTTCCAAAGGCTACACCTGTGAGACAGTTCAAGCCACAGGTCAATAAATGGCAAGATGGGGACATATACCAACTAGCCATCAAAGGGACTGAGTGCATGTTTAGCGAAAACCAGTTGTCTTGGTAAATTACGTCCAGGCTGAAACCAAACATCTGGGCATTCAATTCAATGAAATATTTATTGAATTCATGCTTGCACTAGGAACTATGACAAAAGACACAGACTCTGCCCCCAAAAAAGTTAAAGTGTTGGTGGCCAACCTGAAAAGACAAAAATGGTTCGAATGACACATGAGAGGTGCCCAAGCAGGGACTCAGAGCCTAAAGGCCTGGGGCCAATCCCAGCCATGCCATTTCAAAGCCACATGACTCTGAATGAGTTATTTCACCTCCGTGTATATAACAGGGCTTACCAGGGTCCCTGTCATCACAAAGTGAGGGTATACACAGGTTGGCATTTATTATTAATGACAATAAACCCCTATTTATCATTATCGGTATTATTAAAAGTGAGAGCCCTCGTCTGGCTGAGCAGATTGGGCAAGACTTAATACCAGAAAGCCTCAAGGCTGGGGATTTAGCTCAGCTGTTAGAGTGTTTGCCCTGCAAGCACAAGGCCCTGAGTTCAATCCCCAGCATCAAAAAAAAAAAAAAAAAAAAAAAAAAAAAAAAAAAAAAAAAAAAAAAAAAAAAAAAAAAAAAAAAAAGAGAAAAAAAAAGAATGGGAAAAAAGCCTCCAGTCTTTTTTTTTTTAATGGTACATTTTAAATGTACATAGTGATAACATTCATCATAGGGGATTTGTACCTAAAAGCCTTGAGTCTTAAGGAGTAGTTTAACTTTGACAAGGAAAAGTCCCGCAGAAAGTAGTCATCAGGAAGGATAGCAGAGAAGGGACACTAGCAAATGAGTTTGGGGAAACAGAACAGTCTTGTAGCAGGGCTGAGGTAGAAGAGGTTACCTGTGGGGTCAATGGAAGAAACAGCCCAACAGGTGAGATCACATTAGAGAGCCTTGAATGCCAAGCCCAGGAAAGCCTCTATAAGCTTGTTCTTTTTGTCATTTTCCCCCGCTATCTACTAGCAGCCCACCTGCTTTGGCAAAGTATCCACAGCTGACACTAAAAGCAGCCAAGAGAAAGTGATGAGGGGATGGCCGGGCAGGCCCAGGTGAGGTTTCTGTGCATGGCGGGCAGGCAAGATGCCCCACTGCTGTGAAGATGTCCCCGAGTGAGACACTGGCCCCAAAGTAGGCACTTGCTACTGGGAGGTGGCAGAGAGAAGCTCTACACTAACCTCCACTGAAACAACTGGGCTTGTGGGAAGAATGCTAGAGTGCTGGGACTTCCCCCCAGACTTACTGACCTCCTGTCAGAGGTGCTGGTCACGGCTGCCAATGTGACTCCTTTCTATCTTCCCCAACTTCCATTCATCTCTCCTCACTGATTCTCAATCTGAGCTATTTTCTACTAATTTAGCCAAAACTTTTATTAAGTGCCTACTTGTTCCCAGCACTATGTTAGGGACCGTGAGAACACAATGAAAAGGGACACAGACAGCTGTGACATGGAAGGAGAAATGTGGGTATGAGGTCCAGCCCTGCCATTGATCCCAGAGCCTCCAACAGTGGGGTTAGGAGGACAGGCATCCAGCACAGTGCCTGGAGTCCCGGAAGTCACCCACAAAGAAAGCAAAAAGCAGGGCAAAAAGAATGTGTGCAGCCTGCATTGGCACATCAACGCAGGAGGGACCCACCAAGGACCACCAGGGAAAACCCTCCTGGGGGAGAGCCTGGAGGTGAGGAGTGGCACAGGGAAGGATCAGCCAGGCTGCAGCTGGCTTCAGGAGGGAAGGAAAAGGAGAGAAAGTGCAGAAGGGTAAGTGGGGTAAGCTGGGGAGACTCTGGTCAGCAGCCTAAATTAATTAAAAAAAACAGGTATTAAGCAACCATACCAAACAAAGCCCTTTCCCTAAGGGCAGGGCACAGAGTAGCCATGAGGAAACAAAGGACGGCTGGGCATGGGAGTGCATGTCTGTAATCCCAGCTACTTGAAGACCGAGAAAGGACTATCACAAGTTCAGGCCCAGCCTGGGTAATTTAGTAAAACGATCTCAGAATAAAACAAAAAGGGCTGAAGGTGTAGCTCTGCATTCCCTGGGTTAATCCCTAGTATTGCTAGAAAAAAGGAGAAAACAAAGAATGGTGAGCATAGCTATGCCCCCACCCTGTACTCCCAGTTACTAGCAAGGCTGATCGAGGCATGAAGATCCTTTGAGCTCATGAGTTCAAGATCAGCCTATACAACATGGTGAGACTCCATGAAAGAAGTGGGGGGAGGGACGGGGAGAGAGAGAATGGACCAGGCAGGGGAAAGAAAGAAAATAGCTCATAATAAAGTACATACTTAGCATGCTCAAGTCTCCCCTGCATAAAGAGGAGGAGTTGCTCGCAAAGAACCTCCTGGAATGCAAATGATTACAACCCGCAGGTGAGGCCAGCTGCTCAGCCTTGGAGCCCAATCAAGCACCCAACTGCCTCTGGATCCAGCCATACTTCCTCTGTCTTACCTGCGCCTTACCAAACCTCATTACCCTCACCTGGTTACATCATTTGTTACCTGCAGAGCCCCCTTCCCAGTGACCAATGGAGAAGTGCTATTTCCTCCTTCTGACACCAATGGAGAAGTGCTATTTCCTCCACATCCTCCTGCCACCTCCCTCAGCCTTCCCCTCACAGGTTCTAATTGTTTAAAACTCAGCCTCTTGCATA
This sequence comes from Hystrix cristata, assembly GCA_004026905.1. Lineage (NCBI taxonomy): Eukaryota > Metazoa > Chordata > Mammalia > Rodentia > Hystricidae > Hystrix > Hystrix cristata. Next base: position 16,071 of record PVJO010002316.1, read on the forward strand.
ACAACACCTTTGCCACTCAAATTTAATACTTGCTTCACTGCCAGCAGCATCAAAAAGGTTTACTACTCACACCTCCAGGAAGCCAACTCAAATACTTTCCCTTCTGTCCTCAAGGCTATTTCTCCTCTCCCTTGCTTTTAGTGTGTGTTCCATCTAGATCCATGAGTCTCCAGTGAACTTCCTCTTCCATTTCCTTTTCTATTTGCTCTCACCAGCTTTCTACAAACGTCTGGCATGTTCTCTTGCTGCTTAGGATTTTTTCTCTTCTCTAACCAGTTTGTCAGCAGGATTAACCTCATCACCTACATCCTATCTCAGCACCCAGCCTAGGGCTCTGCACATGGTAGGTGTATAAAAAAAAGTACACGCAGTAGGTGTCCAAAAGTATGATTAAGAGTTCAAGAGTTATGTTGGGCATGGTGGCGGACACCTCTAATCCCAGCACTCAGGA